>VXAZ01001232.1:531941-561341 GCA_013399875.1 Gymnorhina tibicen
CGGCGGCGCTGGCGGCGGGCGGCAGGATGGTGCAGAAGGAGGGGCAGGCGGCGCTGGAGGAGCCCCAGGGCAGTCCCAACCCGGCCGGGGTGCCCGGCGCCCCTTTAGAGCCGCCGGGCGCTACCGCAGGGCCGGTCCCGGGGGGAGAGGAGACCGACACCGAGACGGAGACTGCGCTGGGCTCCCGCCGCTTCCTCTGCGGAGTCGTCGAAGGTGAGAGCTCTCGGAGGGGGGTCTCCCCTGGGAGACAAGGGGAGAATGGCGGGTTCGGTATCCGCGGGAGGCCGGGGGGGGGCTGGTCCCAGCTGGCTTTGCTTCCCCGTCTCCTCTCCTCCCCCGCCCGGAGGAGCCCGCTCGGCGGGGAGGTGGCGTGCGGTTCTTGGCCGGGACTCCGCCGGGGTGGGGAGGAGCCGTGGCTCCCGGGCGGGGCTTCTGCCCCCGGGGCTTGTGCTGGATCGGGGAGCGCCCTTTGATGGCAGCTGTGCGGCGGGGCGAGGGCAGGCCTGGCACCCCAGCGCGCCGATGATTCCTCAGAGAGGCTGAGGCAGTGCTGGGGCTCGCTTGCTCGTACGTATCTAAACGGGGAAGTAGGAAAGAGCAGAGCTACAGCGCGATTATCCCGGCTGTACGTGCTCTTCCTGCACGCCAGAGACTCACATTCAGCCCTGAGTAGGAAATAGGTGATTCCGTAGATATCTGCTTTGTAATTAATATTAAATGTACCTTGTTCTCTAAAGTGTTATAGCTTATCTTTTTAATTGTAGAACAGTCCTCTGTCTTTAAGCATAGTTGCTGCATTAAAAGGTTTAAATTGTTGCTGAAGCTGCAGAATAAAGGGACTTTTTGAAGTTCTCAGTAATGCATTTCTGACAGATTAGTTAAGGTAGGTGGTTGAAAGCCAGTAGGAAAAGTGATTTATTCCCAGCGTAACAGTTGGTTTCAAATTGTTTATTTCCTGTGATTTCTTATTATTTCTTTACCTATCATGATTTTCCAGTAGGAAAATAAAATTATTAACAGATGGAATGGAGAGGGGAACAGGCAGTTTATCAAAGTCAGCATCTGCATTGCTTTGCAGACTGTTTTCTGTTCATATCTTAAATTGAAAGACCATTTGGCTTCTGTAAATATCACTGTGAGAGGTGAATTAGGCCCAGTTGATGCCTTTCTTTTTAGCACTTGGTAGGGTTTAAATACACTCAGTGGGGAGAAAAATGCTTTTCTTTTGCTAATAGACTTAATTCTGTGAAGGTAGATGCCAAATGGAAGGCTTTGGAGATAGGTAACAGTGAAGAGAAACACAGATTGTAACAGCATGTTTTCTCACGTTCCTGCTGATACACCTGGAACATCATTCCTTTGTCTAGGTTTCTATCCGAACCACTGAAAATACCATAATGATTTTTCCCGTCATGCTAGTTACATTGTTGGTTGCCTCAGCATATATTTTGTTGCAGGTGTTCTTGAGAGTACTGTGCACAAAACAAAGCAAGAAAATGGCCTCTGCCCCATGAAACCGTCAAACACTGGTTAGGAGCTACCAGTCTAACAATAATACGTGTTCGGGGAAAAAAGGAATAGGGGAGTGTTTAAAAAAAAAAAAAAAAAGGCAAACAAAAAAACACCACCAACAGAAAAACAAACTTGTGGTGAATGAGGTAAACGGTAGTGAGTGAAAACATGTCTCATTGGTGACTCAAGGGAATGATAGAGTTAAGAGGAAAACAGAAATTAACTTCAGAAGTGTAGATAAATACTTAAACGTAGTGTAGTGGTTAACACAGACTTAAGGTATAGTGAGATTAAAGCACTGAGATGGAGAATTTGGATCTTTGGTAGAAAAGGCACAGGACAATTGACCAAATACTGGGTATGCACTCTAAGAATGTGAAGAGCTTATGTCACTTATCAAATTCACTGTTTTGCAGAGTAATAAAGTCTAAGAGATTGCTGAATGCAAAGCTTTGGTGCACTGCCTCTAGGATGTCCTGGCTTTTAGTGATGGAGAGCATGGTAGTGGGATGAGGTATTTTGGCATGTTTTGTTGACTTTGTAGTAACCTGACACACAGTCCTGAGGGAGTAATACAAAACCAGGTCGATTTTTTAGTTGGACAGAAAGATCCAAGAATTGTCATCAGCTGGAGACAGTAGTAACCTAAGAAATGTGGTGACAGATGAAAAAGTATTGCTTCAGATTAGCCAGTTCTGTTCAACCTTATTTAATTAGATTTTGGTAACTGATTTTCTTTCTTTTTATAGTAGGCTGTGCTCTGCTTTAGGCTTGTAGGTCTGAAACAGTAGAATTATAAGTAAAGCAAAAGTGTTGTGAATGAGTTATGAGGCATAGGGGACATGCATTAGGTCTCACAGGATTTCATTTCTCTTGTGGGTTCTTGAGCTTCCTCAAGAACAGCATCAGTCAGAGTTAGGAAACTGAAGTAAATATAAGAAATTCCTTCTGGGTGAAGTAAACTGGGAGGTTTTCAGGCCTCTCAGCTCTTCTCTTTTTGTTCCTTGTTGCCACTGGGCTGTTGTGAGGAGTAGTTGCTCAGTTTTGCCACGTTGTGGTGCCAGGCAGTTTGAGATCACTCTTTGAGAGAATAATTCTTAAAACTTGAGCCTCTTGCTTTAAGCCTCTTAAAAGAGCATTGTACACTTAACATGTAACTGAAATACAATATGTAGTAAATGGCTTCAGTTGCATCAGTTTGGAGTTTAGAAAGGTAGAAGGGTGGTTTTGACCTCAGTGAGACTGAATATTTACAGATTTACAAGAGTGAATGGCTTTGGAAATGAAGATACTGTTTACCTTTTGAACTGGTGTTCTATGGGGACTTGTGAGCTTTGTGTATTAGTAGTACATTCATCACTGAGTGGCCGTGCCGTTTGAAAATAAGAGCTTATTAAATTTCATGTTATTTTAGTCTCTGGTCTTTGCACAGACTGCAAGCTGAAGCTTTGTTTTGAAGTGCCCACTTGTGGTTGAACTGTTTGCACATAGGTCTAAGTGAGTTGGCTTGACTAAGAGTGCATTGAGAGTGCTTTTTCAAAGCATTATGTTTCTAGAATGGAAAGATTAGATATAAAGCCAGAAGCAGTTGGCAATTTCCATGGAATTGTATGACTTTCAATACGCTCTACTCTAAAATCACTTGTGTAGATGCTTTTAAATATGATTATTCACAGACATACTACTAGCTTGTAAAATGTGGAAATGGCAAAGTAGGATATCAATCTGCAACTTAATTTTGATAAAGAGCCTATTAAACAGAATAAAAGAAATTAAATCCTAAGCATTTTGTTGACTCACTTGCCTTTTTTTTAATTACACATCATCTCATCTAGTATGTATTTATATATTCTGTGTATATAAATTCTAGTCTGTACCACCAGTTAAGCATTTTTGAGCTGGTAAACATTTTCAAGTGTCTTCAGTGTTCACCTTAAAATCAAATCTATTTTGTAGGTGTCTGGAGTGGTAATTTAATTAGGTTATAACTATTCAGTCTTCTGCTATAATAATGCTGACTTGACTTGTCAAGGGCATATGCTCAAGAACACAGTTTGTATTCTGAAAATTAATTGCTTCAGTGGCCAAAATTATAAGACCTTAGATCATAAGAAATAAAACAAGTTATAATTGCATTTTAAATTTAGATCAGTTTAGGTTATTACACTTTCCTAATGCTTACTATTTTTTTCGCTTTCTGCTTTGGGAATCTTTTTTACAAATGTAGCAAAAGAGGAAGAAAATGGTGGGTTGTAATACAGTTTCATGGAGCAGGTATAATCTAACTGGATAATTCTAATGTTGTTGCCCATAGGATTTTATGGAAGACCTTGGGTGATGGAGCAGAGGAAAGAACTTTTTAGAAGGCAAGTCATGTTTCCTCTTACTGCAGCACATTCCATCGGAATGTAATCATAATCTTCCACTTAAGCCTGGAAAGAATTATTGTTCCAACCTAGAGCAACTTTCTGCCTAATATCTGTATTCTTGGGGACTTGTATTCACCTTTTCATCTTGCATAAACCAAATTTGTCCAATATAATTTGTGCTTAAAGTTTTGTGACTTAATAGTATAACGCAGTGTTCAGTGGACAAAAAAATAAATTAGAACAAGTAAAAGAATAAGATGAAGTAAAACACAGAATTCCTGCATTTGTAGCCTATTTAAAGGCTTTTTCCCTGTGTTTTTAGGCTTCAGAAGTGGGGGCTGAATACATACCTGTATGCTCCAAAGGATGACTACAAGCACAGGATGTTTTGGCGAGAGATGTACTCTGTGGAGGAAGCAGGTAATTGCTTTTATTTCTCCTCTGTGTTTTCTATAAGTAGATTTTTGAATGAATTGGTTATTGCTATGTATACTTGTGTGTGTTTAATCACAGTAGCCTTTCCCAAAGGTGACTGGAGACATCTTCTTAATACCCTGCAGGTGTGTTTTATTGGAGCTTTGGAACAAGCATGGATTTACTTCTTTTAACTGTAACTGCACATGATTTCTGAAACTGCTCTTAAGGCTTTGTCTTACAAGATTTACTTTTTGTCAAGGGAAAGGTTGCTTAGACTTACTCCTCTGGCTCTTGAACATCTGGGCCATATTTTGAAGTAGAAATTATTTGCTTCAGAAAAGGGAAAAAAGATTGATGAGCAAATAGCATGTCCTTTTATGTGATTCATTAAGTCCTTGTCTCAATGAAAAGAGTACCTGTTCGAAAAACAGCTCTTGACCAGTTAGTCAGAACATCAAAGATCTGTTCATGCTCGTGTGAGTTGTTTCATCTACCTCTGGCACTTATGGGATTTATGATGCTTTATTAGACTGAGGGGATTATAGTTTTCCTTGGGTGAGGGGAAAAATTACATTCTCTTGAAATTAAATAATCCTTCTTGGAGGCCTCTTTGAATCACTGCAGAAAAATAATCTAAAGGATACTGCAAGTAATAGCCAGTAACAGCAAAGATTGTTAAATAAGCTGAAAATAATTATCTTTATTCGTTCTGTGAAAGATTCAATTGCAAGTTTGTTTCTTAAAGCAGCTACTTCTGCACAGTGATGTTAAACCCCACTTTTTCGTGTGCTCAAGCTTCAGTCCTATGAGTAGTATGTGAACCACTGTCACATGGGGTGATATTACTGCAATAAATTGTCTGTTAGTAAGTGTGGAAAAAGTGAGTAATAATTCTAGAATTGTTGATGTACATACTGTGGAAACAGTCTATATCCATGTTTGTCTCACAGCACTGAGATCAAGAGAATTTTTAAAATATTTGTAAAATTTTTAACGTGGAAAATGAGAATACAAGGAGAGTTGTATTCCTTTTGGCATAATTGCTGAAAACTCTTCCAAATAATTTGGTGTTCTTTGCTGTGTTAGTTTCAAGAAATTCCAGCAGGTTTTTTTCTAATTATGATATAAGAGGCATCTGCACTTAATAATATACTTTAAATGATGCCTGAGAATTTTTTTTAATTGTTGAGTCCTTCTGAAATATTTTAATTTGATTTCCAGAGCAGCTAATGACTCTAATATCAGCTGCACGAGAACACGAAATAGAATTCATCTATGCAATCTCACCTGGACTTGACATCACTTTCTCCAATCCTAAAGAGGTATCCACGTTGAAACGTAAGCTGGACCAGGTAAGGATGATGCAAACTTAGCACAGTTGCAGCACTGCTTAGTTTGGAAGCTCCAATACCCTGCTCACTCTTGCAGCTTTTCACCAGCTTCTTGAACCTTTTCAGTGCTGCTGTTAGGTTGGGTGTCTCTGAATGATTCTGATGGATGTGTTCAGATTGCATTGCAGAAGTAGCCAGTGATAACTTAGATTTAAAAAAAAAATTCTCATCGTGTGTTGGATGCTGAAGGCTATTTTTGTCTTCATAGTATTTAGGGGTCTTGGATTAATTTTATAAATGTAAAGCAGGAACTCTTGCCCACAATAAATGCCTGTGCAGGCAGACCTGACATGCACATCTTCTTTATTCTCCTGACTCCTCTCCTTTGTCCAAGAGCTGTTACAGAATTAGCTTTTTTCCCAGCTGTCCATCCTGCGAGACCAGCTTTGGATGGTTAAAACTGGAACAGATTGCAGGTCTTTAAAGGTCTCATCTTTGAGAGAAGCAGAGCTATGGGTCAGAGATAAGCATTCATTGTGAATAGAAACCAAAGTCTGTTTTGCCTCCACTATATCCCCCATTCCTATAGCTGTTCCCTTTAAGGTAGATTAGATTTTAAAAATTCTACAGTTTGATTAAAAGAAACAATAATTTAACAAATAAAACATTTTGCTCTTGTCTCTTGTATTAGGTTTCTCAGTTTGGCTGCAGATCTTTTGCACTGCTGTTTGATGATATCGATCACAACATGTGTGCAGCAGACAAAGAAGTTTTCAGTTCTTTTGCTCATGCTCAAGTCTCAATCACAAATGAAATTTATCAATATCTAGGAGAACCAGACACATTCCTGTTCTGTCCTACAGGTAAAATGAGCAGAATCGTTTGGTTCAGCCTTAAAGGAGGGGGAGTGCTATCTTACTGTTTGAAAATATATTTAATAACTGCTTTAAGGAGTATTTTGGGGTTGATTGAAGAAATTGACTTATAAAGAAAAGTTTGATTATTCAAATGTATGCATAGATTTTTCCAAATCCATACATTTCTGAAAGGCTGAATGCCAAGCAAAGAAGGCAGCTTGATAGAACAGTTCAAGAAGTTTGAACTGAGAATTAGGCTAAAGGAGGATGAATTTTTTTTTAACTTGAACTGAAATCTTTGCTTCTTGAATTAGCAGGTTTTTAATTTCTAAGATTTTTTTTTAAGTAGAAGTAGTCTCTGCTTACTGCTGTCCCTGGTTCCTTTTTTTAATAAAGCTGCTCACTTCACTAGTCACTGAGTTGCTTTATTTATAGAAAAATTATTTTTAGTTTATCCTCTTGCACTGTAGTAGTTTGATCCTGTTGGAAACCTTAAGTTTAGAGACATATGTTCCAATGTTAATATTTTTAGTATTTGCACTTTGTAATGAGTCTTGGGGTTTTCTCGTTCTCTTAGACACTATCTGCTGTAACATGGCCTTCTATTTATGGACTTGATGAATTTTTTTCCCAATTTTGACATTTGAGCAATTTAAAATGATTCTCTACTTTTTGTTTCTGATATTTACGCTGTGTCATTCATAATGTCCTTGTTATTTATACTTTAGACTTTTGGGCCTTACTTGATTAATTTTATAAATGTTTCTCATTTCACAGGGTGGTATTCTCTCAATGTGTTTGTGGGACAGTTGGGTATGTTGTCACACATGTGCATCCTTCTGATAACAGTGACCTTCTCTTTTCCTGTGCAGAGTACTGTGGAACTTTCTGTTATCCAAATGTTGCCCAGTCACCGTATTTACGGACTGTAGGAGAAAAGCTGCTCCCTGGAATTGAAGTGTTATGGACAGGTAAAAAATTGTTTGGTTCGATGGCTTATTTCTTTTAATCTGTTGATGTTAAGTATTTTCTCGTAAGTATTTAGTAAAATAAACTGTCCAACCACTTGGGGATTGAATCTTCAAGTATATGCAAAGCCCTCTGATTATCCTGTTTCCTGCTTAGGTCCAAAAGTTGTATCCAAAGACATTCCAGTAGAATCCATTGAAGAAGTTTCTAAGATCATCAGGAGAGCACCAGTTATCTGGGATAACATTCATGCTAATGATTATGATCAAAAGAGGCTTTTTCTTGGGCCTTACAAGGGTCGGTCAACTGAGCTCATCCCTCGACTAAAGGGCGTTCTGACCAATCCAAACTGTGAATTTGAAGCCAATTATGTTGCTATTCACACGCTTGCAACCTGGTACAAGTCTAACATGAATGGAGTGAGAAAAGATGTGGTGATGAGTAAGTATGCATAACTGTTTGCTGGATCTATGCTTAACCATATAAATCATACCAATTCTTGGTGTTTTTAATGATTTTCTCTCTTCCTTGCCAACTTTTTCTTCTTACGATCACCTAGCCTTTTCTGTCCCGTAAGTAAAAGGCAGTAGCCTGAAAGATAGTGATCTTGCTTTACTGACTTCCTGGGGCGTATCTGTAGCACGTGGTATCAAAGTATTGCTTAGTCTTGAGAGATTTCTGTGGTTAACGCTTAATTCTGTAATTAACGCTTTTGGAAAGCAAATTTAATGCCCAAATTTGACATGTGTCCACGGATATGATTTAGTTGGAATAGAAGCAGTTCAGAAGACACCCTGAATGCCAGGGTGTCTGGTTTCTGTGTTGATATTGATGGTGGCCATAATTTCTTTTTTTTTTCTAGTGACTTGTCCTTTTTTTCAAGTGAGCCTGTGAGTTACTGAATGCCTCATGTGACATGACTTTTATTTTTGCTATTTTAAATTAAACTTGAGTGATAGCTTTTTAAAATTTGTCTTTGTAGCTGATACTGAAGACAGCACAGTTTCGATCCAGATTAAATTGGAAAATGAGGGGAGTGATGAAGATATTGAAACAGATGTTCTTTACAGCCCACAAATGGCCCTGAAGCTGGCCTTAACGGAATGGTTGCAGGAATTTGGAGTGCCTCAGCAATACAGCAGTGAGTATGATTTGGTAGCATTCTGGGGTTGGTAGAAAAATGGTGTTAAATGTTCAGTATTTGTGTTTAGATTAAGGATATTTTACAGATCCTGGCAATTCATACAGTTCAGCTGGAAATATTTTCTGCATTAGTAATTGGGGAACCTTAATAAAAGAGTAAGAATGCTTGATGTTCTGCAGTGTGCTTGTAATGCTCTGACTGATCAACAAAAGGAATCTTGATGTATTATCCTTTGGCACTTCTGATACAAGGCAGGAAAGGGTCTGGATCTTGCTAGTCCCAGTTGTTACTAGACTTCAGAGGAACCTGAGAAGGAAGGGAGGTTTTTTTTCCAAGTTGATGTTAGATTGTTGTAAACACTAGTTCTGGTCCTGAAGACTCTGTGTTCTTCCAGTTGTTTTAAGATAGTTTTACTTTCCTGAGTTTCTGTCTACATAAACCAGCTGAGTTCCTTCCAGCATTGTACGCCTTTTTTGTACTAATGGGAGCTTGGGATCTGAGGTAAAATATGTTTTTCGCTAATGTGGGTTTCAGGTGATCAGAGCATCTTTCTGTGGTAACTGATGATGGAATAGAAGAACTGGTTCTCCTGACTGCTCTGGTGCATTTATGCTTTTGGACTTCTGTAGAGTTTTGTATCTTTCTAAAACTCAATTGCAGCAGAAACGCTGGGTGAAGAGCAGTAATTAAGGTGTCAGTCTTCCTCCATTTTCACAGTGTAGTTTAAGTTGTAAGGGACCTCTTGAGATCTATCTTGAGTCTAACGACCTTGCTCAGGGAGGGTGAATTAGAGCAGGTTGTCCAAGACTGTATCCAGTAAGGTTTTGAATGCCTCTATTTCCCCCAGGTTAAAGACATTTTTGAAATTGAAATATTTAAGCATCAGTCCTTTTATTATGAAGTGTCCTTTATACTCAAATACAACTTTACCAAGTCAGTTGATGCAGAGGGAAAAATAGTGACTCTGAGAGCTTTCTATTCTGATGACATAGTTAAAAATGCTGCTGGCAGCACATAAACATTAACTGATTTTCCTCACTTTTTCTTCATCCTATCTTTGCTTACCAGTTATGTGAAAAGGAAACTTGCAAAACTCAAAGTCAGTAGTTAGAATTACATTGACAGAAGTGAACAGGCAAAGTACCAAAAGGAATCTGTGCTGATGGGATGCTGTGGTAACAAAATCATCCATCATTTGCAGGAGTTGCTGATTTGAATGTTAGTTGGCAGATACTGAAAGCTAAACTTGTTTCTTCTTATTCTCAGGTAGGCAAGTGGCCCACAGTGGTGCTAAAACCTCTGTAGGGGATGTAGGGCCACTGGTGGCACCATCCTCTTTAAATGCAGCAACAGTGGTTACCACGGTGTACCAGGAACCCATCATGAGCCAGGGCGCGGCGCTGAGCAGTGACTCACCGGCCTTGGCCAAGGAGGAGGAGAAGAAGCAATCTGATGAGGAACCAATGGACATGGTGGTGGAAAAACAAGATGATGCGGACAAGAATGCAAACCAGATACTGACAGATATTGCTGAAGCCAAGATGGCAGAGGAGCTGAAGCCAATGGATACGGATAAGGAGAGTATAGTTGAGTCAAAGTCTCCAGAGATGTGTATGCAGGAAGACTCTGGTAGTGACATTGCACCTATGCAGACTGATGAACAAATTAACAAAGAACATTTCGTGCCTGGGCCGAATGAAAAGCCTCTTTACACAGTAGAACCAGTGACTTTAGAGGACTTACAGCTTCTTGCTGACTTGTTTTACCTTCCTTATGAACATGGGCCCAAAGGTGCACAGATGCTGAGGGAATTCCAGTGGCTCAGAGCAAATAGCAGTGTTGTCAGCGTTAATTGCAAAGGAAAGGATGCTGAAAAAGTGAGTGCAAATATTGTTTCTCCCCTTTTAAGTCAAAATCCCAAGCAATTTTATCTGTTGTCTGTAATAAAGACTGGTGTTCTACTTTGTAGGACCTGAAGGGTAGTGTATAATGAACCACAGGTCACAGCAGTTGTCACAGTAGTTTTCATTACTCCAGTGGAATCTACTGTTTTAAGCCCTGTAGTGCCACGTAGCTATGAAGGCAGTCTGGTGTCTGCATTTGACCAGTGTTCCCTGTACTGGCCTCACTTCTAACAACCATAGAGAATATCTGTGAGTCATGTGTGGTGTGGTAGTCCATCCTGGTAAAATGAAGTAATGAACTGTATAGTCTTCCTCCATATTTAGAGTATCTCTCCTCCCTAGGAGCTTGTGTTTGATCTTGTGGATCTTTTTCATAGATAGAAGAATGGCGTAACCGAGCAGCCAAGTTTGAAGAGATGTGCAGCTTGGTGATGGGCATGTTCACTCGCCTCTCCAATTGTGCCAACAGGACAATCCTTTATGACATGTACTCCTACGTCTGGGATATCAAGAGTATTATGTCAATGGTGAAATCTTTTGTGCAGTGGTTAGGTAGGTGCATTGGGAGCCATTATAATCCCAGATAGCATATTTTTAATGTGTGTTTTTAATTAGCCCACGGGGAAAACTGAAGTATTAGGCAAATGTGTTTTCCTGGACAGGGGGTCTGGTTTGACCCTGTTTTAAAGGTTTTCCTGTCTTGCTATTTGAAGCAATGCTTGCAGTGAGTTTGCTTTGCTATTAAAAGTGAAGTCTGCTGGATGCTTAAGATTGGAGACCTTGATTTTCTTCTTGGGCTAATGAAACTTGAATCTCATCTGACACGTAAGTGTTGACTTTAACTTACTCTTGACTGAATGCACACTGGACTATACCACGTAACTCCTTGGATGCCCCGCTGTATGATTGGAAATGACACTACGAAATGTGATCACATCAGCCATCTGCTGTTTGCTCTGTCTTGATAACATTATTGCTGTCTTCAACAGACCTTTCAATGGGCCTGGCCATGAGGACGATGATCCTCCCAGCCCCTGTGCGCATGCGAGCTTTAGCATAAGGCTATTCTGGTGCAAAATAATTTCCTTTAAACACTTTACAAATTGCTGATTTTTTTAAAATTTTTTTTTAATTTTATTTTTTGGTAATGGGTGGAAATTGTGGAGTTCTCTGGACAGATTTAGTCTGAGACTTAAAATGATCTTGAAACAGCTTTTTCTTTTTTTTTTTTTTTTAATGTGTGGCGCTTTCTTCTTAGTTTTGTTTTGTTGGTTTTTTTCCTGAAAGATTTTTGGGAGATCCTAAGTTGGCAGATAGCACCAGCATGGCCTGGGTAATTCTAGTGACCTCATTTCACTTTCAGGTTTCAATCCAACTGTAAGGAATACGCTGTGGAGTTGCTTGACATACACAGCAGACAGCAAAGCTGATGGTCTCAAGTCACACTTTCTGTAGCTGTCACAAACCTCACAGTGGCTAACCATTACACAACCTTGGTCTAATCCTAGTGTTTGGATTGCCTTTAAATTATATTCGTGAACACTGGCAGATTTAAGCAGGGACAGAGAAGACGGTTAAATCATCAAGTTGGTCTGTGCCCAACAAATTCCTCTGTTTTGTGCTTATTAAATATCTGGTGCCTAAACATACAGTTGATAAAGAAGAGAGCTTTTCAGACTGCCTTGTGCAAAGGAAGTAGAAGAAAACTGTTGGGGAGGAAAACTCAGCAGCATTGTAGTATGTTAACATTTCTCTAACAACATCATGCTGTTTTAAAAGCCTTAGTTTGTGCATTTTTAAGTGTAACACAACTCCTCCAACTTTACTATTCTTGCTGTATGTTGACCTTTAGCTAGACAGAATGCTCTCTTCTTGATAACTTAATCTGCTTAAAACTCTAGACCAAAGCTCTATAAAGGGAGCAGTGATTCTTCTAATCTCTGTAAACATCTAGGGCCCAATGTAGAATGCATTTCAGAATTATCAGGCTACATACTAAATTCAGCTGAAATTGTTTTCAGTTATCAGTGTCCCTGTAAAGTTGGGTTCAAGTCTCTAAATGCATCAATTGTTTGGAATAGTTCACAGTAGTAGCCAACTCAGTGAACTCTGTTAACTTTGGCACTGTTCTCTTCCGGTACTCACACTGGTATTAGAGAGTTGAAAAATTCAGGGTTTTTCACATGTACACTTTAATACTCTTATGCTAAGAGTGCTTCTGTGAGAGGGGCCATTTTTGTCTTCAGCTTGTGTTTTATCACTAGTGTAAATACAGAGTAAAGGTCTTTGATAAAATACCTCATTATATAAAGTCAAGTACATTACAAATCCAAACAAGTTAGTTTTCACAGTGGTGTGCTCAATGGTCCACTGGATGTTCACTTTCTTCACCTCTCCTCCCAAGTCCAGCTAGCATTCAGTCCCTTAAATTAGTGTGGCTGTACAGTACTATGGATTACTAATGACTTCTATTGTCTTCTTCCCCATTGTGTACAGATGGGAGAATCCTCAGCACAAGTTTCTGCTGCTATTGGATGGACAGCGCCAGATGTTCACAGCGCGTCGTCATTAATTAATTAAAATGGAAAGGTTTTGTCTGTGAGGCAGCTCAGATAGATAAGATGTACAGCAGGCATGAACTGAAGTCACATTTGCGCAGCGACTAAGGCATTAACTATGTTTTTCATTTATACAGCTCTTCATTCACACAGCTCTTTACTGTAATAATTGGAAGTGCTAGTTAAGTTGTAGTCTCAAAGGACAGACAGATACTGTCTTCCAAGTTATTGACTAAATCTCTTCGTGAAGGATATCTTCTTATGTGAGAATTCTAAAATGTGGGAGTAAACCAAATTTGAATTCTGGTGTTTGGATTGTTTCTGAAATTTACCATACTTAGGGTAGTTTGTATTTAATCTATATTCCTAAACTCTTATAAATATCAAACTTGGCACACTTTGGGACTCTCTGACTAGCACAACATACTTGTCTGTACTGATCTGAGACTGTTACTTGAACAGGAGGTAGATTGCTGTCCACAAAAGGAAAAGAGTATTTGCGCTGCTCCTCTTGTCAGAAAACTAGGCGGGTAATTGAGGTCTCCACTCCAGATACCACTTGGCTTTTTTCTCTCTCCAGAGCTGTCATTTATGTTACTTGCTGAAGGCTGCAGTGCCTCGCTGGCAGAACAGTGTTAAAAGTCAAACAGCCAACGGAAGTTTCTTTTCTAAAGCAAGTGCGAGCTAAAGCTGAGAGCTGCAATGGGCCTGCTGCTGCTGGTTGAGCAGCAGGGTCCCTGGTGTGTCCAGTATGCTTGTGGAAGAGAAAATCAAGATACAAAAAGCAAAGCTAGTAGTGGCCACCAAGGTGTATTACTTAAATTCTGAGTTAATTCGAGTTAACACTACTTAGCTTTTTAATGTGCTAGCAGTATTGTGGAGGTGTGGCCTGGATTATGTAAATCTGTGTAGTCTCTTGCAAGAATGCTGTTTCATACAGCTGTCTTGGCTGCCTGATCTGTTCCAGACTGTTTGCATATATTGCCAGTCCTAGTTTTCTGACAAGATTAGAAACAATCAGTACTAAAATGTGACTTCAGAAAGGTCCATTTTTTTTTTCAGGGGCTGTGATAATGGCATCTGTTTGATCTAAAATTTATGGTAGTAGCTATTGAGCCACGTGGCTTCCAAGATGTCATATTTTCATAGATGAAATGAATGTTTCTGACATAAATACGGAAAAAAGTGGACAAAATGTGTGGGAAGCTTACATAGTTGTGCATGGCACCATTCTTGTGCCTTCTGGTCTAGAATGAAGTGTGTAGCTGGATTGCCTCACCTGTCTGTTACAGGTAATCAAAAATTTGAAATACTGCAATTAGTGTGCAAGCACTAAATGTTTATAAATTACACATTATTACAGCCCCTCCCCCTCCCCAAGCCCTGGATTCTAGCTCAGTTAGAGAGCTTTTTCCACAAGTGTATGTTAGCTTTTTGGACATGTAAGACACCCAGGAAATCCCCCTTCTCGTAACGTTCTCCGCTTGGATCTGATCTCAACAGGGTGTCGTAGTCAATCTTCAGCACAGTTCTTAAGTGGAGACCAAGAACCCTGGGCCTTTAGAGGTGGTCTAGCAGGAGAGTTCCAGGTATCAATATGACTTCACAACTGAATGACATTTTCTTTGTTTTATGAGAAACCTTTTGTTGCACATCAGAGGTCTGGAAGGATTGGTCTGCCGAAGGCTTTCTGGTCCAAAGCCCATTAGCCTTACAGCTTGGTTTAAAATAATTTTCCTCCCCTTTCTACAGTAATTTCTCAAGGAGATGCTGCCTGTCCCACGCGCATGCGAAGCGCAGCGGCTTTAGTTGTACATTTCACATTGTTTCTTTGCAGGTCGCACAGCATTTTTACCTGCGCCCGCAATTGCACAATGCGCGCATGCTTGTCTGCCGATGGGAATTCCATGAGCAAACGGGATCGTCATCCAAATTTTGGTTCCTCTCGAAATAATGCTGTAATGCGCTTTATTGCGAGGAATTCGATTGGCAAATATTCCTAAATCGCTGTTTGTACCATGTGCAGATTTGTTCATGGATTTTTCAGGCGCTATACTTTTCCCCCCTCACAGGTGCTCTGCGCGCAGCAAATTGAATCAGCGCATTGCTTTTGGGATAAAGCGTCTCCTCTGGCCAGTTAACCCTCTTCAGACCAAACCTTTCCTCCTGACATTCTGTGTTCTTAGACAGTGTAGATATGATTGGTAAAAAGTATTTTAAAGCAGTTAAGATTAACAGACTCTTAATGTGCTGTTTCAATTGCATATTTTAGAACACCAATTGGATATTTTCTATTCAAATAAGGTCTTTGCATTTGTAAAGCATACCAACCCCACCTTCTTCTGGGGTAGCAAGTAGCAAATGTTAATTTGGGAGTCTGCAGTGCACACCCAAGACTGATGGGTTTGGTTGTTCGTACAGTTATATTAAGTATTTTGTTTTCACAGCGTTTGCTGCCTATTGACGGGGCAAATGACCTCTTTTTTCAACCACCTCCATTAACACCCACTTCCAAAGTGTACACCATACGACCCTACTTCCCTAAAGATGAGGTAACTGCTTTTGACACTTGTCACTTTTGTTGTTAGTGATGCACTTCCTGTTGTAGCAACAGTGGTTACTGCTGAGTCCCTTCTTCCCCAAACAAAGCAGGTGTCCTGATATCTTGCACGAGCCACAAATGCCAGCTCACAGGAAAACTGAGGTTAAGTGATTTGCCTCTGGTTCAGCAACGTGCTGTGCAACAGTATGTGTATGCCCATAGCTTGATTCCCAGCCTCCCACCCCAAATCTGTGAATGCCTTCCCTGTTTATGAAAGGCAGGTTAAATTTGTTCACAGCCACTAGAAGAATTCTTGCAGCAGGGAGACATGCAGTGGATTAACCTTAGAGGGGTGGCTGTGTATGCCTGTTTCACTCAGTATTTATTGTGGTACCTGCTGGTACTTGCAGAGCTGTATAGGCAGAACATTGATACTGTATCTCAAAATGGAAAATGTGATCATGGTTCAGCCATTCATATCATTGTAGTTACGGTTGGAAGCTTTCTGGTCTGATTTTGAAAGAATTGTTGTCAAATCTGCTTTGGAGTGTTTGATACTTTAAATCCAGGCAGATTTTACTAGTCATTATTGATTAGTGCTTTTTACCTTTTCTGTTTTCTGAAGAGATCTGTATTGTAGCTTCTTTCCTATTAGCTTGGCATGGAGAATACTTGAAACTGAGGTATCAGCCAGTAGTTAGTTAACTCTTTATGGATGCAGTTTAAACAATCTAGGGATTAATGCAGCTTGAAATCTTGCGTTGGTAGGTACATTGAGATGAAACAGGAGTTTCTAGGTTGAGTGTGCAGTAGTTCAAATGAGTCCTAACTTCGAAGCCAGTCAGACGTACAGGGCTGGTGCATGAAGACCTCTTTTTCCTGGCACTTTTAGGCCAGCTCTGTCCTGTGCTGTTCTCATGAGCAGTAAAGCAGCCTTTTCCAAACCTTCCTGCAGGACTTGACCTAAGCTGACTTGTTCTTTTGTGGAAAATGGAGCTGATGCTTCTATACCACCTTAGCAATTGGAGATGCAGCTAAGCATGCAGTCATAAACAGTATTTCTTCTAAGGAGTTCTCCTTTTAATGAAAGGAGGACAGAGTAGTGTCAAATGCAAAGCATTTTTGTTAAAAAGAAAGTAAAGTTTCTTATTTAAGATGTGGCTGACACAAGTGTGCTCTTTTAAAGAGATTCAGGTGAAAGCCTTTTAACGTACAGGATATGTCTGTCCTTCGCAGAGGCTGGGTTGCTGTGCTTGAACATCAGAGGTTTTGTAAAGGGACTTTGTAGCGATGGTGTTGGTCTTCACTGAGTGTTTAGTACCTAACCCTCAGAATTAATATTGTTCTGTTACAAGAGCAAGAGGCAGCCTTTCCTTCCCAGCCGTTCAGCTTTACTGCAATGTTTTTGAAGGCAACTTTGTTACATTCGGGGAAGAGGTGAAGGGAAGGCCATTCTTTTGCATAGATGGATACTTTTGATCTCAAAAGTCTCAGGTGACTCAGTGCCTATCAGTACTAGGTTACAGTGTAGCTGTTAATGACATACTCTATTTTGAATGTGAGTGATAAGCTGAAATCATCTCTTTTCTCCTCTTAGGCATCTGTATATAAGATCTGCAGAGAAATGTACGCTGATGGAGCTGATCAACCCTTCCATAGTTTACCAGATTTAATTGGAGACAAGTATGTATTAGGAACGAGTGTCCTGCAGAGGTGGTTCTGAAGGATGAAGTCCTGACATTGTATTTAATTTGAATTTTTAGAAGTGTGTGGGACATTTGAAATAGATAGATAAAATAATTTGCCCTCAGGAAATTGGGGTTTTGGTTTCTTAAAGAGACTGTTGATGTTTGTGTCTCAGTTCATGTGCTGGTCACCTGTTATATGCTGTTAGAAAATGAATTTAGTTGAAATCTCTATATTATGAATCCTGTGCATCATAGTATCTTATTTCAGATTTTGTGAAAGTATATCATGAGAGTGTCCATAGGCTGTAGTTACCCTCTGGTATTTTTTCTGACCTACTGTAGTTCTTAAGATGGAATTGAGGGGTTTTTGAGGCACAGTCTCCCAGCCAAGTGCCTCAAGTTTTTTCTGAAGTACATGTACAAACTTTTTAAAAGGATAAGCAATGATAGATGAAGTTTAAAAAAAAAAAAGGGGGGGGGGCGTTAAATCTGAGCTGTAAAATGAGCTACTTGGAGTGGGGTTTTTTGTCTCAGGTGTTTAATACAGATAGAATTTTATCGGGAGTCTGCTCTGAGTGACAGGAAGGCAGTTAAGCAAGGATGTGTAACTAGTATCAAACAATACCCAAAGGAAATTATGAAAGAACAAGGAAATAATGGCAGCAGAGCAACTGAGGGCAAAAGCTGAAGAGCAATTAAGAGGAATTAAATTGTGGAATCCCGAGGTGCAGATGTTGCTTACAGCTGAGTTTTGATAGCTGATCAGTCAGTTAGTGCTTTGTCTGAACTGATTCCGTGACTGGAGGACTCGCTTCTTTGGTTGACCCTGGAGTCTTCTCCATGGTAACCTGAAGGGCATACTTGGTCAAACTGACCTTCTTTTGACTGAATTTGCACTTTTTTTTTTGCAGGTTAGTTGGAGGTCTGCTCACCCTCAGCCTTGATTACTGCTTTGTCTTAGAAGATGAGGATGGCATATGTGGCTATGCTTTGGGAACGGTTGATGTGACTCCTTTCATTAAGAAATGCAAAATGTCTTGGATCCCTTTCATGCAAGAAAAATATACTAAACCAAATAGTGACAAGGAGCTGTCTGAAGCAGAGGTTGGTATAACCTGTGAGATCAGAACTGTATGCTGAAGTCTTTCCAAAGTGGGTCTTTGTTTTTCTCTTTCATTTTTAGCTCACATGAAATTCGGTTTTTGCACCTTTCTGAAGACTTTGAGCGTGTATTAAAGCATCTGATGTGTCAGAAGGAGACAGTAAAATTACTCATTGCCAGTCAGATACAGCTATGTGCTGTAATACACCCATGAGGTGTACTTTAGTAGTAATCAATGCAGTAAATGTAAACCGCCTTCATCTAGAGAAAATTACATTTTGAAAATAAAGTATTGCTCCTGCTCTGTTGTACTACAAAATGCAGTATTAGTTTCCCCATGCTGCAAGTAGAGCACTGAAAGTCACATCAGTTTAAGTATGGAAAACAAATTCAAGAGCGCTTGGTTTTGGTGTGAAAATCTATGAGTTGTTTGTGGAGTGTGACAGCTGTAAATGGTGCAGAGCAACCTAAAACTGCCCATTAAAAAGGCAAAGAAACAAAAAAGAGTATCTGTGCAAACTATTGGTTATGTGTTGGCTTATGTTTTCTTTCACTTGAAGTATGGGTCACAGAGAAGGAGCTTTGCATGCCTCCTTTGATGGTCCGAGGAGCTTTTCTAGCCAGTCTTTTTGTCTAGAGTACAGACAGCAATTCAGCAGGTGAGGAACTAAGTGGCCATCAGAGGTGTAGCTGAAAAGCCTGCTGGTTTGGAGGTACGCTCCATGAGCAAAGCAGTCTCCCTTGATAAAGGTGAATGAAAATGAAAAGCTGGATGATTATTACATACCTCTTTCCCATATTCTTTTCAGAAAATAATGCTAAGCTTCCATGAAGAGCAAGAAGTATTGCCAGAATCATTCCTTGCGAACTTCCCATCTTTGATAAAGATTGATATCCACAAAAAAGTGACAGATCCAAGTGTGGCCAAAAGTATGATGGCCTGCCTGCTCTCTTCTCTAAAGGCTAATGGTAAGTTTCTTGCACTTTGAATTCCTTGTTTCCTACCTACACGTCAGTTCTAGGGTGCAAGGCAAACTTGGGAAGATTTGGATAAATAATCACAAAAGCTTTTGAATAGCTAACTTCTGCTGCTGCCTTGAAAAAGGTTGCTTTTCACTTTAGCCATAATCCTGCAAATTAGAAGATAGGCAGAACTGAGGGAGCAATTTGGCACTAAGAGCAGACATCTTTACATCTTGAATGCTGCACAAAAGTCTATATTTTCCCTGCTGGCATTGGTAATGATGGCTTTTTTTATGTTTGGCTCTGTGCACTGGTGGGTAATTACCAAACCTTCAGCATGGGAAGCGCTTGGCTGCCTGCCCTGACTGCGCACCCCACACGCACAGTTCCTTTGTGCCGCTTGGTGCCCTCTTGTAATGCTGTTTTTGGAGCCAGCATCAGATATTTTTGTGTGCAGTGAAAGGTGTGCAGAGCGTTTGTTCAGACTGATGAGATGCCTGCAGTGTGCACTCCTGTTAGGGGGTGGTCAGCTATGCTGCCATAAATCTGGACTCTTGGGCACTATACTCCATGTGGAATTGGATCACTGATTTACCTGTTAAAATAGGTGGGAACTCTAGTAATATTTTATGTCTGTGCTTTTTACAGTAACTCCTCTCCTACAGTATTTTGTTTCTTTTCTTCCTTCTTCAGGCTCCCGTGGGGCTTTCTGTGAAGTGAGACCAGATGATAAAAGAATCTTGGAATTTTACAGCAAGCTGGGTTGTTTTGAAATTGCTAAAATGGAAGGATTTCCAAAGGATGTTGTTATCCTTGGAAGAAGCCTGTGAAGTGCTTGACAGTGAACTGTTCCAGTACTGTAGACCCTTAACAGCTGGGCAGGTAGTGGTGGGGATCTTCATATGGTCTAACTGCACAAAGCCAGCAATAAGCCAGCTTGGTAAAAGGGGCTATGCGAAAATCACCCATCACACATTCAGACTGTAATTTGTTGGAAGGGGATAATGCTGCTGAAAACATCACTATAACAAAGAGAAACCTTGTCCTCTCCTGGTCCTGTGTGAAGTGCCAAGGAATCTTGCATGGGCTATAGCTTCTCAGAGGAATCCCTCTCAATTGGTGCTGTGGTTGACGACAGTTCTCTGCATTCAAGTGTCAGAAGAAAATTGGTCTCTGGCAGAATGCCTATAAAGATGCAGGTCTTTCTTCTCTGTCATAGAGCAGGATGTGCAACTGGAAGTTGCAGAAATGGGAGGGATTGCTTGTGTCAATCAGCATTTTTAAAGATAAGTAGTTACAGTTCTATTTTTTACTACCTTTACGCTTGTTGATAAAGCAATGACCCGTTGTCACATCTAATGACCATTGGTTCAAGCTTTGTGTTTTGTTAGGGACAAATGTGCAGTGGTCTGTGGCAGAAGTCACTTAATGACAAACTTGTAAATCTCGGTGTATATAAACTTAGCTGTATGCTGACTAACTTTTTGTTTACTAGTTTTTGTAACTTTTTCTTTTGAAAAGTGAAATGGTATAGGTCCAAGATGGCACTTTTGAATAACCTAAAACCACAATTGAGAACAAGTCTGTCCTCAGCACTGACCTTTCTTATTGTGCCTCATATCCAGGGCTAGGAACTGACCATCTTGGGAAAGGGGAGCAGATCCCAACAGACCCTTCCTTCAGATAGCAGTTTGTCACTGCTTGAGGGTATCATTCTCCTGGGACTGAAACAGCAATTCACAGGAAGCTTTGCTGAACCTGTTAATTTTGGTAATGTTCGCATGGGATTATGGATGAAAGATGGTGAGAGGGAGAGAGAGCTGGCCCACAGCTGGGATATGTCCTTGGAAGAGTCACCATGTTTCAAAGCCTGTTCGTACTAGTTTGATTAAATCAGGGTCTTCAAGTCCTGCACATTTGTATCAAATAACTTTTCTATAAGAAATGCCACAATAAGCACATTTTTACACATTATTTAAATGGTTATCTACTTTTAAATGTTCCAAGAGTTTAATGTTTTTACCCAGGATGGACGTGCTTGGTGATGGGATGGAACTGGCACTGTATGGGACCTGCTAGTCAGGTAGTTGGATCATTTATGAAAATGGTATTTCAGTGTCCCAATGTCCCAGACAGGTGATTGGACAGTGGTAATGCACTTCGCAGTACTTTGTTTCTTCCACCTGCTGCCATCAGCTGTCTGTATCTTATGTTTAAATTTTCCTGGGGTTTTTTCAGTGGTGCACAAAGGAAGCTTGGTTGCTCTTACAAGCCTCCAGCTGCGTAGAAGTTGATTTGCAACCTGTAATGAATGGCATTAAGACTGCAGTAATGCTCTCTGCAACCTGTAAGGAGATGCTGTGTTTGGCCTTCTGGTGCAGTCAGGTGCAAGATGTTTCTTTTTTTTTTTTTCCTTTGCAGAATGTGAATGATTTTTAATGCGGTAGCGAAGTATTTAAGTTGAAACAAGTTCATTTCATTTTTAGAGAGAGTTATGGGGTTGTGCTGTGGGATTTCATTAAGTCCGAGCTGAATGCCACTAGTTTTTATACAGCTTTGAGTGCATGTTGAGTAGCTGATACCTTGATTTACCAGGTGGGAGAGTTTTGTTTCTTCATGGATACCAGACTCGACTTATTTTATCTGGATGCATAACATTACAGCATAGGATGCTTGTGGCCTTATTTCTTGGCTTTTAAGGAGTTGCCACATTTTCTCTTCCTATGAATTTGTTCTTATTATAGAAGTTAATTGTCTAAGCCTATGGAATGTCAGGCCAATACCATCATTCTAGGATTGTAAAGTGATATGTTGACATATCTTTCATGCTTATGAATTTTCATTAAGGTTGGAATGCCACTTTCATTAATCTGTTTTAGATCAACAGTATCTGTAGCAGAAAAAGACTTGTAAAACTGTATTTGAAGACCATGCGAGAAATAGAATAAAAATTGAGAAGTGAATGTAAATAAATGTGTATTTTGTGTATGAGCTGGTCTGGAACCAGAAGTGATTCAGCAACATGTGTTACATCACACTGTAAATGTTGGATGCCCTCGGGATCAGCTGTCAGAGACTTGTGTCTGGTTTTGGCATTGACAGTTGTACGTCCACAAAATTTAACTTGGGAAGATAAATACTGAGATATCTAAAGCAAGTAGCTTCCTGCTTAGAATGACAGCTAAGCAAAGGGATGGGCCAGGGGTATGAAAAGTTGCTTTTTCCTAAGGTTGCTTCACAAGAGTTTGTCCACCTGCTGTACAAGTGCACAGGTGTGGTTCAGAAGCTGTGCAGTGTGGAGAACAGGATAACACACAAATTAAGCAGGGAAGTTAGCAGTTGAAAACTTTTCTTCTGGCCCAGTAAACGTTCTCTGTTAAAACAAGTAATGTGTTGCACATAGGTGACTATTTTCTTGAAGCCTGTTTCACGAGGTTATGAGAGACTTGCCTCTCTACAACAGATCTTGGCCTGGGGAATGGGATTGGGCTCTGATGTTGCACCAGACTCTTTCCCTTTAAGGGAGCATAAAGCAGCGATGGCTGCTCCTGCCTCCATTGCTCCAGCGTGGTGGCTGCAGACAGGTCAGGTAGGGTCAGGTGGCTGCGTGGAACAGCTGCTGAGAAGCACATGGGTGTGCTTGCGTAACCATTGCTGCACGAGCTCTTGCGTCTTTCTGGGACTGGTTCAGCTTTTCAAACCTCTTCAGTCAGGTTTTTCTTGAACCTTTTCCAGCTCGAGTGCAGCAAGTGGCTGGCTGGCAGAGGTCTCTGCGGTGGGAGCAGAGCCAGGTTCGTCCCGAGAATGCAGTGTGAGCTCGTTGTTAGTGGGGTTTGTTTTAATTTGTCTGCTCCTCTGCAGCACCAAGCAGGCTGCTTCCCTTTCTCCTTTGAAAGGCCGGTTCAGCCCTCTCCTCCCTGCCGTAGATTTTGAAGTAGGACATTGCCTTCTGCGCTCAAACGCTCCTGTGCCGCAGTCCCCAGTGTCAGGTCACACTGCTCTTGCCCATGCTTAAAGGGATATAGAGATGAACAGGTCTCGCTGTGGCCCTCCCTCCGCACTTGCCCTCCTGTCCCCCCGGTACCCCTCTTTATGCCCTCGGCCTCCTGGCTCTGTAGGTGCCCTGTATCTCCTCCCCAGTGCTGGGACCGGCTGCTGTCGTGGGCCGGCATGGTGCCCAGGAGAAGGGCGGTAGGTGAGCAGCCGGTAGTAAGGGCCATTTTTCTGGTGTGGTGCTTCTAACAGCTGGCGGTGGGGTCGATAAGTGCTGAAGGCCCAGGATGGGCAGGAAATGCCTGTGCTAAAGGCTGCGGGGTGCTGCCGCAGGACCCTTTGGTTCGGTCCCCGGGGGCGGGCGCGGGGCGGGGCGGCTCGGCTCGGTACGGCACTGCACGGCCCGCCCCGCCCCGCTCCCAGANGAGAGAGAGACGTAAGAGGGTAAGAGAGGATTGGGAGGCAGGAGAGACACGTTGGGGCAATAAATAGGGAGCAGGAGAGAGACGGGGCAGAAGGAGACTTGGGTGAGTAATGGGGACGGCGTGGAGGCTGGAAAGACATGTGTGGGTGGGGGGGGGAACACGTGTGAGGGCAGTAGAGCCGGGGGGGCTGTCAGAGAGACCTGGGGGCAGCAGA
Organism: Gymnorhina tibicen; assembly: GCA_013399875.1. NCBI lineage: Eukaryota > Metazoa > Chordata > Aves > Passeriformes > Artamidae > Gymnorhina > Gymnorhina tibicen. The sequence goes on from VXAZ01001232.1 coordinate 555,930, forward strand.
CACATCGTGGGGGGAAGGAGGCAAGAGGGACACGTGGGTCAGAAGAGACACGTGGAGGGCATTAACGTGCCGTGGGGGAGGACGGTGTGGAGGGACACGTGTGTGACCGGGCTTGGGAGGGAGCGGGCACATGCTGGGGGTCCCGGGGCGGTTTGGGGGGAGCCGCGTGGGGTCTTGGTGTTCTGGCGGCTTTAGAGGGCTGGGAATAACCGGGCGGTGGGTTGGCAGCCCCGGCTTTCGCCGGCCTCTCCCGCTCCTCCGGTTAATCCCCCGCGCTCGCACGTCAGCGTTTCGTGGGCGCCTGTCGCGGGGCGGTGGAGCTGTGCCCCTCCTCTCTGGGAGGGGTTTCGGCGGGGCCGTGGAAGCCCCGCCACACGCGGCCCGGCGCTGCTCACGAACGCGTGTGCGGGCAGCGCCCAGCCCCGGCAGGGCAGCGCGGCTCAGCGCACGCTGTGCTGCGGGGGGAGCGGAGCTGCAGCTCCCCAGGCCTTTTATGCACCTGGGGTTTGGTCCTCCCCTCGGTGAGTTGAATGTATAAACATGGGCAGAAAGAGGTCCTGCCCTGGGCTGCGTTAGTCAAGACCGATTCCTGTCCCTTGCAAATGCCGGCACTGGTATGCAGGGCTCAGCTCTGTGTTTTTCCGATCAGCCTCACATTGGTGAATCATCCTGCAATAAGTAAAAGCACCCAGGGCAGTTTAGTCCCTCCGTTTGGTTGGCTTAATGCTGATCCTAAGAGCTAAGGACATAGTTACGCATCTCCCTTGTTTTTATAACTGTCTGAAGAAGTACATAATAAAACATGTCTCAGAACCTCTCTTGAGGGACTCCAGCTCCCTGCAGCTTGGTCTGGCATCCTTCCCTTGGGTTGTGCCTCATCATTCAGGTCTTGCTATTCTGTGTCTCTGCTTCCAGACTCCCATCCAAGAAACAGTTGTACTGGTGATGGCATGAGCAGAGTCCCTGTTTTGTCTGCTCCCTCCTGTTTCCCACAGTGGTGTGCCCTGACTGTCCTGCTTTCTGGAGGGGAAGAGCCTTGCCCTGCCAGTGCTTGGGAACCTTGGGTGCCCGTGGGCATTGCTTCATGGCAGCCTGCTTTGGGGACACCAGGTTTTGTCCCTACATGGTGCAGAGGCGGGTGCGTAGTTTTCTGGGACCCTGGAGCCCAAGGTGCCCTGGCCTGATGCTGCTCCTCACACGAGAAAATAAAGAGGTTTAGGGATGCCATGTGAATGCCTGGCCAGGGCTCTCCCTCAGAACCCTTTGCCTGTGGTGCCTGGTGCTGCGTAATGCCTGCTACAAGTTTTTTATCTCCTCCTTCTAGGCTGTGAGCTGACTGCCAGTACCAAATCCTACACATTTCAGGTGGATGAAGAAGATGACTCTGACCACATTTTGGCACTCTCTGTGGTAAGAGAAATGTGAATTAACTGTGCTTGTTCTCTTCTGTAGTCACCTATATCCTTAAGCCCCCTTTCCAGGCTCATCCTCCTTTCTTGGCTGGGCTGGATCAGGGAACGCCCTTGACTGAGGTCCCAGGACTGGCTGCTCTCAGGGCAGGACATAGAGTGGTCACTTTTATCCATACTGAGGTGCTTGTGCAAAGCCTGTGGTGTCAGGAGACTGCTGAATAGGGGAATGCTCCAGGCAGGTGGTGAAGAAAGATATTTTTCCTTTGTATTTGACCTTGCTGGAGCCTCACACTAGATTCACACCAGCTGCATCTCTGGCTTGTTGCTCTCCAAGCCCAGATAGGTGCTCTGGCTCTCCCTGGGGATGTTTTCTATCCTGGGAGCACAGAACCTGCCAGCATGGATCAGATCAGCAGAAAATGCAGCCCAGGTTCCCTCCCTTGAGGTGAGTGCACTAACAGCTGTCGCAGCTGGGCACAGAGCCCTCTGAGGCAGTCAGGGGACAATTGCTACAGGGTCGTTCAGTGTTCTCCCTGTTTTGTGGAGCAGCATCCTCACACGTTGCATGTCATCTGGGCTGGTAGCTTTGCTGTGAGTTACTTGTCCCATGGAGAGCTCCAGCTGTCCCAGACGTGTCCCTTGGGAGAGCAGTTGTTCACAATCTCTATTCCCACCCAGGTCTGCCTCACAGATGGTGCCAAGGACGAGTGCAATGTGGTGGAAGTCGTTGGGCGAAACCATGAGAACCAAGAGATCGCAGTGCCTGTGGCAAACCTGAAGTTGTCATGCCAGCCCTTGGTAAGAGGCTGATTTGAAGATTTGGGGGTGGATGGCTGCAGGGAACAGGACAGCTCTGGAAGTTTGTGGATCCCTGTATAGTATCTGCAGCTCACAGGCAAATGCCGTGGGTACCCTTGGCCTGGCTGCAGGTGCCCTCAGATGGACATGTTTAACTGGGCCAGGTGCTGTACTGGGAACTACAGGATATTCTGCATTTTGCCTCTGCCCCTAACTCAGCTCCATCTCTGCTCTTTGCAGCTGAGTCTGGACAACTTCAAGCTGCAGCCTCCAGTGACCTTTCGCCTGGCAGCGGGCTCTGGCCCAGTGCACCTCGCCGGCTGGCACAGGATCAGTAAGAACTGAAGGGTGGGGAAAAGCCTGGGAGGAGAGAGGGCTATGAAGGGGCTCCAGAGTCAACAATGGCCAGGAAGCTGCTGGGAGATGCACTGAGTTCTGCCTGGCATGCGTGCTCTGTCCCTCCTTTGTGCTGGTTCCCAGGGGCCATCTCAGTGCAGGGATTCCTTCCCTGCCATAAAGCCTTGCATGGGAAAAGGGGTCTGGGTATCTCAAACTATCCCCTTTTTTCCATGTCTGGCTGTCACCATTCCCCTCTGAGACCTCCCTCCAACTGGGATGCTGCTTATTTCTCACTGTTAGCTGCTGTGAAAGCTGCTTCAGTGCTCCTTGGGCTGCTCTGCTCTTGGCTTGTCTTGGGGGCCGGTTGTATTTGCACAGACATAAATTGCTGAGTAACAGTTACTTTTGTGTCCAGTGCACAGGGAAAATGCTTCCTTTGAGGAGGATGATGACTTGTCTGAGGATGATGAGGAGGAGCTTCCTCCTATTATGCCAGCCAAGAAGTAGGAGGAGGAAGCAGTAACTTGTCTCCAGGCAAGGTGAGGGGCCAGGCAGCCTTGGAGGAAGGATCTGGGTCGCTGTGATACCTGTGTGGCAAGTGTGGGTGGAACGTGCTGCTGGAGTCTGCTGGTCTCAATCTGGTTCTTTCCCTAGGTATTCACTGGGACTTCTCTCCCTGGATGGTTTTTACCTTGGACACCTCTTGCCAGGACCTCAACATTTGCTGCTTTGTTTTTGTTTTTATGCTGTTGTAACTTTTCGGGGAGCAGGGGCTGCTCCCAGCACTGGGGTGTCTCCTTTCACACAGCTCTGGGAGGGTTATCCCAAAACTGGATGGATGCTGCTGGTATATCGCCTCTCCCCCATTCCTTTCCTGGGAGTTGGAGGAGGTGATCCTTGCCCTGTGCCTTTTTGCTGTCCTGGACCTCTGCTCTGTGCACCCCCTTTCCCTGGCTGTGAAATACCCAGTCCTGGCCCCTTCCCCAGCAGATGGATGTAAAGCCAGCTGTGGGACAGGCACTTTCACTGATTCTGATGTGTTTGCTTTCGCTTACTCACAGTTTGGTGGTTTTTATACACATGGAAGTGTGAAACTGGGGCCCAGGCTCCGTTCTCGACTGCAGTTATGGTGGGGTGGGAGCTCACAGCATGTCTCATTTGGGGGGAGGTTCTGGGTCAATCCGCATTGTAAAGAACTGTTCTTACACTCAATAAACATCTCTCAGGCATCAGGTCTGAAGAAAGGTCACTGCTGGCTGGCAGGTTCTTCCCATGCACGCTTCAATGGGGCAAGTTTGAGCTATGACCTTTGCTGAGGAGTTGTCCCCCCACGCCTGGGTACCCAGAGAGGGTTTGATCCTTTCTGCACTTCAGCCAGGTGGCATTCCTCACCCATGATGGCTGGTTCTGCCCTTAAATATTTCTCTGGCAGTTTCTCTGCAACCAGTCTTGCATTCTTGGCCCATGTGCTGATGCCTGTCCCAGTCCTCCTTCTCTGAGACACTGGATGTTGTCCCTGAGAAGCACCGTGGGCTGTTCTGTCATGCTGGCTCCTTTGATGCCCTTGGACAGTGAGTTTCTCAATTGTCTGGACTCATGTAGGAAATCCAGGGTGGATCCTCAGCTCAGGCTCCTTTCTAGATCATGTTATTCTCCTCTGGGACCTGTGCAGCTCCTTTCCACCTACCCAGTGTTTCCTTCTGGCCCCAAACAGCCCTTGCTTAGCTCTCAGAACGAGGCTTCAAAGCTCCTTGCAGCAAAGGGAAAAGGACTGAAGAAGAGTTGGCTCTGGGGAGATTTTTCTGTGGCATTTCAGTACTTTAAGGGGACTTATAAGAAAGATGGGGACAGACCTTTTAGCAGGGCCTGTTGTAGCAGGACATGGGGTAATAATTTTAAACTAAAAGGGTTGATTTAAATCAAATGTAAGGAAGAAGTGTTTTTTACAATGAGGATGGTGAAACATTGGCACAGGTTGCCCAGGGAGGGGGTGGATGCCCCATCCTCGCAAACATTCAAGATCAGGTTGAACAGGGCTCTGATCTAGTTATAGATGCCCCTGTCAATGGCAGAGGGGTTAGACTAGATGGCCTTTAAAAGTCCCTTCCAACCCAAAAAATTCCACGACTCCAAGACTGCTGGCATCCCAACCCGAGGCATGCAGGCTGCCCTCGGCTGCCTGGGGGGCACCAGCGGAGCAAGCCGGCTCGGCGGAACTGAACCCCCCGTTTCGTGCACGGCCCCCGCNCGGCCGCCCGGCCCGCGGGGGGCTCGCCCCGGCGCATGGCAGCCCTCCCCGGGCAGACCCCGGCACGCAAAGGATACCCCGCTCTGCTGCTCCTCCCAGCCCTGCGAGAGAGGGGTGCGGCTGGCAGGGGTCAGTCTCCGGGGAGGTGCTGTTCCCCCGCCGTCCCGTGTGCCCGCGGCTGGGGCTCGGTGCTCGTGCCCGCAGGCGCGGTCAGATCTCTCGGCAAATCCCGTTGCCCTGGGAAGTTCGTAAGAAGCGGGACATTCCTGCAGCTGAGCTGGGTGAAGGGATGCCGTANCTGTCAATGGCAGAGGGGTTAGACTAGATGGCCTTTAAAAGTCCCTTCCAACCCAAAAAATTCCACGACTCCAAGACTGCTGGCATCCCAACCCGAGGCATGCAGGCTGCCCTCGGCTGCCTGGGGGGCACCAGCGGAGCAAGCCGGCTCGGCGGAACTGAACCCCCCGTTTCGTGCACGGCCCCCGCAGCAGCGCGGGGGGAGGATGCCCGGGGGCTGGAGAGGCGGCGGGGGCCGGTGCGGCACCGCCAGGGGGCAGGCGGGCTCTGCGGCCCCGCTCCCGGGCACCGCGGACCGCCGGGCCCGGCCTCCTCCCG
>VXAZ01001232.1:561355-607666 GCA_013399875.1 Gymnorhina tibicen
CCGCGGGGGGCTCGCCCCGGCGCATGGCAGCCCTCCCCGGGCAGACCCCGGCACGCAAAGGATACCCCGCTCTGCTGCTCCTCCCAGCCCTGCGAGAGAGGGGTGCGGCTGGCAGGGGTCAGTCTCCGGGGAGGTGCTGTTCCCCCGCCGTCCCGTGTGCCCGCGGCTGGGGCTCGGTGCTCGTGCCCGCAGGCGCGGTCAGATCTCTCGGCAAATCCCGTTGCCCTGGGAAGTTCGTAAGAAGCGGGACATTCCTGCAGCTGAGCTGGGTGAAGGGATGCCGTAGCAGCCTCCCTGGGGGCTGGGGATATTTGAGAGGTGTTGGTGAACACAGCGCACCAGTGGCCTGTGCTGATGGTACGGGAAAGGAGTCCTGGGCTGTGGATGGAGCCGTGGCTGGGACAGTACTAGGACGGTGCCCAGCCCCTGCCAGGGCTGGCACCCATCACCTCGCAGATTTCCCTGGCTATGTGCACCTGGAAGGGGTCAGGGATAATCTGTCTGCCAGACCTTGACTGTGCTTGTGCTCTGTGGAATTGCAGCTTGACTCCAGGGGAATAAGAGCCAGCAGATCATTTTTAACAAGGCGCTCTTGGAAGGGAGGGTTGGGGGAGGCAGCTGGTACCAAGCCTAGCGGGGAGTGATGAGTGGAGGGAGTGGGCACAGCTCTGTTCTGGAAGGGTGGTACTGTTGCCTCACACAGAGTAGAAGAGGCTGTTCTGGCTGACAAGGAGCATTTGGCCTCTTCAACAGTAAAAGGAGATTATTTCAGGCTGCTGGTGTCCTTCAGGGTGTCTAGGTAGCTGGAAAAGAGGCAGGCAGGACTGTCCTGGCAGGGGACAAAGGTGGCACCATGGCAGACATGCGGATGGTGGCAGGAGGCTTGAGGAGACAAAGCTTGCACACCCCACTGTAGGACCAGCTCAGCTCAAGACTTTGTCATGAGTGCTGGCTGGTCCCCAGTGCTGCTGTAGGGCAATGCCAGGGGAAGTGGATGCCCCAAACCCAGAGGGAGCAATGGAGGGGCTGGGGGGTGTTGGTTCTGCCAAGCCCCTTTCTAAGTGACTTGGGGAGGTTTGCTTCCGGCTCCCCAGCAATGTCACAGCCTTGATGTGCTCAGCTTGGGGAGAGGGAGATAAATGCTGAGATGTCAGGAGGCTAGGAGGGGGGATGCGCTCACACACAGCACTTAATGGGGAAGGATGGGATTACAGGGGTCACGCTAGGTGAGCAGCTTCCTTCGTGGAGCTGATGGTATCAAAGCAGGTGCCCCCGGCTGCAAATACCTTGGGCAAACAAACAGGGCTGTCTAAGAGCAGGTGGGCTCGGGCATGGCCGGGCTGGGGGATGCTCAGTGATGGTGGGGGGCAGGAGGCTCTCTGTGCACAGGGAGTGAAGTGTGGGGCTCCTGGTGTGAGGGCTGCCTTGTCTTCCATAGGGTGAAGGGGGTAACCGAGTTGTGTTTCTATGTATATATGTGAGCTCCCCGTGCTGGAGACAGATGTAAGGTTGTGGAGCCTGTCTCTCTCCCAATGGGGGGCGGAGGTGCCAGAACCTGGGGAGCCAAATGATGCCCCAGTCCAGATGATGGCTCCAGGAGTGCTCTGGGAGCTGATTTGCTCTGAGCATCTCTCCTCTCTGCCGCTTCAGGGCTCTGCATGCTGCTACAGCAGGTGATGGATCCCTCCCTGCTCTGGCAGTAGCAGGGAGCCCTGCCCCTGGCTGAGCCATGCAGCAGAGAAACGTGGCTATAGTGGGGCTTAATGTGGAGAACACCCATGGTGCCTCACATGCCACAGCCCTCCCACACCAGCCTGCTGCTCCTGCTGAGAGGCTCGGGCTGCTCGCTGCAGGGCCTGGCTCAGGTGCAGCCTTGCTGGGCTGGGGCTTGGCTGCCTCCTCCAGCTGGGTGGCTGGGCCAGGCCAGCAGCTCCCAGAGGATGCTCTGATTTCAGAGGTCAGGTTTGAGTTGCTTTTTCAGGGATGGAGGAGCAGGATGGGGAGCTGCTCTGCTGAGAGTGGCCAGGAAGTGGTTTTCCATGTGATGCCCCAGCGGGTCCTGCCCCATCAGAGTTCTGGCTGGGTTTCAACTCTTTGTGGCTTAGACCACAGCCCCAGGGCGGCTGAGAAGTGCAGCTGTGACTGTGCTGTAGGTGGGGCTGGTCCCCTGTTCCATGAGCTCTCTGTTGCTGGTTCCCACGCTGATCTGGGGTAAAGCTCTTTTTCTTTGAGTCTCAGCTGCCTCGGCTTCGAAGGAAGCAAGGGGGACGCCCCAGGAGAGGCAGCATCCCATTATCCTGGGGTTCAGCAGTTCTGCAAGGCGGGCAGAGAGCTGTGTGGCACCTCGGTGGCAGCAGGAGCCAGAAAAAGGGCCAGCAGAGCCACCTTTAGCTGAGACAACCCTGATGGTGGGGGTGATGAGTGTCCTGTTCTCTGAAGTGTTAGCTGACTGTGCTATCCCTGTTCCACCCTGCCAGGCAGTGGGCATGAGTACCTCTGCTATTGCCTCAGGGAGCCACCAGGGCAGGACAGGTCCTGGCAGAGCTGAGCTGTGGGCAGATTGCAACCAAGAGAGGCAGCAGTAGGATCTGGAAGGGCCAGGCTGCCAGTAATTCCCATCCTCTTCCCATCAATATGCCTTTCAAAGGGAAATGGTGCTGATGCACTGTGTGGGAATGGCCTTCTCTGCTGGAAAAGCTGAAGCTCAGATGTGGTGTCATCTCCTGCTCGCTGGTGCTCAGACATGTACTGGGTCCTCCCAGGATGCCTCAAGTTTGTTGGGAACTTGGATGTGTGGCTGTTCACCCACTGAGTGTTCTGTGGGAGAAGAGGCTCCTCCAGCTCCCAGCTCCACAGCGGATGCCTGGATGCACATCCTGGCACAGGAGTTTGCTCATGCCCCAGGCGGTGGCAGGCTCTGATAATGTGGCTGCTTGTGGTGTGGACTCGTGTCCCCAGTCCCACAGTGCTGCCCAGAGTACAAGAGAGGGCTGTTTCCATGAAGGGACAGCTCTGGCTTTTTTTGTTGTGCACTGAGGGCACAGCCAGAGAAGCACGGGATAATGTTGGAGCAGGGGTTGTGTGGGTTTAAATTCACAGACACTCCCAGACACATAAAGCAGGTGTTAAAAGTGAATATGTTTGGGCTGTAGCAGAGAGCTCCATGCAAGATAACCCGGACTGAGGCTCCCTGCAGCTGTCCCACACCTTCCCCTCCCGAGCCCCCCGCGCAGCCGCCTCACGTCAGGGCAGTGTTGGCAGCTCTGTGCTCAGCACCCGCAGCCGAGATACCCGGAGGTCGCAGGTGTCCTGCCCTTCGACCCCTCTGAGGTGCAAATCTAATCACTCTGGCCTGGGCTGTCCCTGACACTGGCAGGACTGTCACTACTGGCCACACGTCCCTGCCAGCCTGGTGGCATCCAGGGGAGTAGGGCCTGCATGGAGCATCTGAGCTGTGTCCCAAGGGGATTTAGGATCTCTGAGTTATTCTCTCAGGCCCGTCAGTGGCAGAGCCCTAGGCTGGATGGGCAGGATTTATCTTCTGTGGTATCCTTGAGGGTGATGTCTCTGCATAGGGCCTGTGGGACACCCCACACCACTCGTGCCTCCAGTCCCTGCTCCCCTGACAGGCTCTTAGGCAGGCAGAGATGCCTGAGCTGCAGTGCATGAGTTTTTTGGGGCTGGATAGGAAGGGCTGTTGCTGATGGGCAGAGTAGAGGATGAGGAGAGCAGAGGGGACAGGGACCTTGTCTGTGGCAGGTCTGTCCTGCTAGAGCTCCTGATGGTCAGCTCACAGGGAAAGGCAGCATGGTCTAGCAGTGGGTCTTGGCCATTGGGAGGTGGGATTTTGGCTCCTGGGGAAAAAAATGGAGCCATGCTGTTTGGAGAGCTCTCAAACTCCATCTGAACTCCCTGGGCATTTGCTCCTGTGTCTAGGCTGGCTCCCTGCAGCCCTGGCCCATCCCTGCACACCCTGGAGATGGTGTCTGCACCATGATGGCAGCTTGGGTTGTGCATGCCGTGGCCACACTGCAGGGTGGCATGAAATCCCCTACCACAGCTGGTACTGGGGAGAAGCCAGTTACAGGCTGTCTCCAGGCTCTGCCTGTTGTTTTGCCTGTGACCATATGTTCCTCACCTCCCCAAAACAGAGGTCTGCAGGGAAGCACAGAGACCAGGCATGGCCTGGGCATGGAAGATGGAAAGGGGCACAGTTCCTGTGCCAGTCCCCATCCCAGCATAGGGCAGGGGCTGTAGGGCTGACAGAACCTGAAGGACTGGGCTTGGATAAGGACTAGCAGGGGGTTTGGGGCAGGTCTATGGTGTGGTGGTCCACAGAAAGGTGGGGGGCTGCAGCCAAGCCTGGACAGCAGCAAGTGCCATGGGAAGTGCGTCCACCTCAACACTCATTTGGGGTTGACTCCCCTTGGCCCCACTGTCTCCCCCCACAGCCCCAGCTCTTGCAGGGCCATGTGGGGTGCCCCAGGGCCTGGCTCCTTGGGGCCAGGGTCAGGATGAGCTGTGGCTTTGCTGGGCTGGGATGTCAAAGGGGCCATAACCCTGGTGTTTTGCAAACTCCTGGGGTCAGCAGTTCAGCTGCCACTGACACAGAGGCCCAGAGACACACACGGGCATTTTGGGTGGATGCTGTAAGCAAACAAACGAAGGTAGAGTTACAGCTGACGTACAGCCCCCCCCGGGCCATGCTGTTGGTTTTAGGCTTAACCCCACTGCAGGCCGGGCGCAGAAGTCCTCTTCCTAAGAGGACCCAAACCGAGCCAAATTGCCTGATGGGGCTGGCTGGGAAGTGAGGCAAAAAAGGAACAGCATTTTGTGTCTCTGTCTCAGCTACCCATGATACTGAAGGAGCCACAGAGCCCATCCCACAGACAGGACAGTGACACCTGGCATTGAGTGATGGCTCCCACCTTCCTGGGTGGCCAGTGGAGCCCCTTCCTACCCAGCCTGACTTTGACCCCCCCCTTCCCAGCCCTGTCTGTTGATGTGTGGCTGCAAACCCTGAAGGGTGCTGCTGCTTGGGGTAGGGCTATGACGCTGGGGAAGTTGTACCAGCCAGGAGTGTCTTGGGACCAGGTCCTGGAGGTGCTATTTGGTCTGTACAAGGGGGTCAGGAATGGAGTGGAGCTGCCCAAGTGCCACGAGCACACACATCCTCATCCACACGTCCACGTGTGCCACCCCTTCCCTACGCCCATGTGTCATGGCCAGTCCCGGTCAGGCTGCTCGTTTGCTGACCCCTGTTCTGCAGAGCAGAATTGCACAAAAATACTCAACCTCAGTTTTCAATTGTGCAGGGTTGCAGATGTCACCTTCTCCCTGAGCTGATCCCATGTGAACTCGGAGCCTTTGGTCTTTCTTTCTGGCTTGCCTAGCTCAAGCCCAGCTGTGGGACTCTGTGCGAACCCCTTCCTGAGCTGGGTAGCTGCAGAGCCATCCCAGTTCTCTCTCCTTGCCGATGGATGGGGCCTGAGCAGGTGTCTCCCCTTCAGTGCCCTCCACAAGGCTCTTGGCCTCGCTCAGCTCTGCCAGATCATTACCCATGTGCCTGGCTCTCCCCATGTGCTGGGTGGGGATGCCAGAGATGAGAACAGCGCTGGCCTCAACAGAGCCAAATGCAGAGGATGCTTAACACCATTGGAAAATCCATGTATGCATCCATGGACTGTTCTGGATGACAGGATGACCCCCTGCTCTGCCTGGGGACCAGGAGTGAAGCTGCCACGTGCCAAGCCAGTCAGGCTGCCCCTGCTATGCTGGCAGCCCTGCTGTTGTGAGTGGTGAGCTCTCCTCCATACTGCCCAGCCTGGATGGAAAGCAGAGCCCAGCTTTTGTCTCCTCTGATCTGCAGGAGCATTGCTGCCCGGGAGCCAGCACGTGGCCACCGGAGGGTGGAGAAGCCAATACTGACATCCGCAATTCCAGGAGCACTGACTGAAATTATGGAAGCAAAGGTCGTGTTTCTAGAAAGCTGCTGGGCAGGAGGGGCAGGAGGTGGTGAAGGGCAGAGGAATCAGCCCAATTCCCTGAAATGAAGCTGTGAGAGCAGGCTGCTGAAGAGTGACCAGACAGGGCCGCATCACCCAGTTTGGTCCTGCACAGGGGTGTGCACAGCTCCAGGGGGCTGTGACCAGAACACAGGGACAGTCTCCTGGCCTGGTATTCCCACCACCCACAAAACATACCTCAGTCTTGCTGCTAGTAATTGAATAGAGAGAAGAATTAATTGTGAGTGGGCTGTGTCTCCCCTCCCCGCTCCTCGTTTGCCCTGGGGCTGCCTTGGTGCTGTGGGTAGTGAAGACAAGGTCATTCCCATGTAACACATCCCAACGGGGTTTCACCAAGTTCCTTCCCTTTGGGGGGTGGGGGCAAGTTAATGGTGAGCAGTGGGATCGCCCCAGGCTGCTCCGTGCTGCTCAGCCATGGAGGAGCTGCTGTTGCCTCTGAAACGCCCCATTAAAGCCGCAGTGAAGGATCAGCAGGCAGGGCTGGGGGCACTGGGCTGCCGGGCGGGGAAGGGTGAGGGTGGAGTGGGCTAGTATGCCTCTGGCTTTGCTGGGAAGCCTCTGCGTCTTTATTTTGGGGTGGAAAAAGTTGGTTTATGGCCAGGCATCCTCCAGGCATGGCTGTAAAACATTACAGGATCCTGGGTTTTGTGCATTTTGTCTCTTCTTCATAAGGAGTTGGAGCAGAGAGAGATGCTCAGGTATTGGGCAGTGGTTCCTGCACTTCAGTGTCCTCACCTTTGTGTGCCCCAGCCTTTGGCTAACCCTCAACCCCAGTGCCTACACTGTCTGTCCCCTTTCACAGTCCCCAGGCTGTCTGAGCTCTCTGAGCTCTCTGCACCTGCAGAGAGGAGCTCTCCTCGCCCTCTGGCCAGCTCGGTGCTGCTGTGTGCTGCTGCAGGTACTGCTCTCCTCCATCAGTCAGGATTAGCGCTGTGGTCCTGTTTATGTCCCTGGCTGGCAGAAGCAGGGAACTGTGCCTGTTGGCCTCTCTCTGTGAGTGACAGCAATGTCCTGGTTGCTTCTCCACCTGATAGCTTCCCCTGAAACTGTCCACCGGTAGTTTCCCCTGAAAGAGGTATTCAAGGTGGGTGTTTTGCTGGTTTCCCCTCACCCCAAATTCTCCTAGGCTCCTCTTGTGATATGAATTCCCAGTTTGCTAGGAGCCCTTGTCTCCGTTCAGCCCAGTTTGGCCTGCTTGCCCCCAAAAGCTGTGGTTGGTGTTTTTCTTGTCTCTGCCTTTCTGAAATAAAGGGATGCTAGTGGAGAGGTTTCAGGCTGATGCTCCTTGCTGGCTTTGATCTCTTGGGGAGAGCAGGAGCTGGCACTGCTGTTCGTCATCCTGCACAAGGAAAGGGGTGTATGTGGACCATTTCTGACATAGACTGGGCTAGACAGAGATGATGAAGAAGCAGGCAGGAAGTTGGAGATGGAACCTGGCTATGTCCTGCAGATGTGCTAAGTGGCATCCTGGGAGAGAGAAGGGGTGGTGCTGGAGTGGCTCTGGGTGTGGGGGTGCCATGCTGAGCATCACAAGGGGAATGGGAAGAGCTTTCCTCAGCACCAGCTGCACTCTCTCCAGTCTCTGCTGTACAGTGGCACAGACCCCTCCCAGAGTCTCACAGTCCCTCACCTGCTGCCCCTTCCATCTCAAATCCTCTCCTGGTCTGCTTCCTGTCTTACCGCAATCTAGGCTGCTCCAGGAACTGCCTCCACAGTTCCCAGCTGCCAGGAGGCTCTGTGTAGGGTGAAGGAGGTGGGCAAAGTTTGAGAGCAAGCCTGGACCCCAGCCAGGCTGGGACAGGCTCCTCCATGTCCTGGTTCCTCTCTCAGCTCCTGCTTCTTGGTGTCGTAGCCCTGTGGCTGCACCTTGGTACCCTCAGCTTTGTGGGAAAGGGGATGGGAGGGCTGCAGCTCACACGTCTGCTGCTAATGCTTCATCTGCAGCCTTTAACATCCCTGATGAACATAAAACACATGAGCTCTTCTCTGAAGGAAAACACTTCTGTACCTGACCGGTATAAACATGGTCCCGGTTCTGCAGACCAGGGCAATGGAGCACTGGGGCAGCAGGACAAGATCTGATGGGACCATGCTAGTAAGCCTCTTCCAGGGATCACGGCCCAGTGGCTGCTTGGAGTGTTGGGGGCACAGCATGTCCCCAAGTCTTTCTGCCATGAGGGGCTTTCTTCCACCATCTCCACAGCAGTTTGGCCTGAGGCCCAGCTGGTCTCAGGAGCACAGGGCTGGAGTTTCTCTTCTCCCCAGGAGAGCCAGACAAGCCATTTAGCCTCAGTGCCTGGGGATGGAGGGGACCCTCACCCCGTGGACCAGGGGGCTTATCTCAGATGGCCTGTGAAGGAGCTGACAGGCAGGCAGATTTCCCTTGTGTTGCCTGCCACAGGAGAGAGCCTATCCAAAAGGGTTTTTTACTTAAAAACAAAAGGGGGTGGAGGGTGTCACTCTTGATACAAACACAGGTGGGCTGGGAAGCACCAAGGCAAGAAGGCAAATGCCTCTGTGCAGGCACCCATCTTCCCTGCGAGGAGCAGACTGTGGCCATGATCCAAGGCAGCAGCAGAGGTGGGATGAGCCCAGCAGCCATGATGCTGCCTGTCCCTGGCTGCTGTCATCAACCTGCTCATTTCTCTTGCCTTCCCGAAGGTGGGGTAGGATGGGGCCCGTGGAGGCTTTGGCTGTGGGCCTGAGGATGGCTGACAGGAGCGTCGTCTGTCATCCGCTGTCAGGCGAAGTGTGGCCACTGCTGGGTGATCCCACACTGGCTTGATTTTACAGCCATGACTGGCACTTGAGCCTGTTTGCCGAGGGCAGGGGGCACACGGGACTGTCAGCTTGCGGCTGCCTCTGACCCCGTACAGAACACCATAAATCTCCCAGTTCAAGGCAGCCTGGGCTGTTCTGGACACGGTGCTATTGAGTAGACTGTGGTGTGCAGGATAATGTCTGCTTGATCCTGTGCCCACCAGGGGTAAAGTGAAGGTGGCCACTGGTGAAGGAGAGCAGCATCTGGGAAACAGACTAAATTCCTTGAGTTTTTTATATATAAAAGAGTGAGGATTGTCTGAATTTAGAACATCAGGAGTGTCTAGTGCTTCCTGCTCTGGTTTTGCCTGGTTTTCCTTAAGCAGTGCAGAGAGGTGGATATGAGGATCCACCTCACCTGTGCTGTGGTACATCAGCTGTTCACACAGCTCAGCCTGGAGGGTTTTTCTCCTGACCGTGTGCTGTAGTGATGAGCTGAGTGTGTGAATGTGTCCTGCCCTTGGAAACCAGCTCCTGCTTCTGCCGAGCACCTTCGGTGCCTGTCCTGCCTGTTCCTGTGGTCCTCCTAAATGCTTCCAGTTAAATGCAGGCTTGGCCCAAGATTTCTTTCTACACATAGGAAACCCCCTCAGAAACATCCATAAAACCTTTTGCACCAAAAAAAGGGAAGGAAAATGAACAAGGAGCTGAATTTTGGGATAATTTTGGCCAGCACAAGGTAGTTGCTCATTCTGTGCTGTACTGGGTTTGTTAATACTAATGCAGGTACTGTTTTCTCCTTGGGTCCTGTGGGGTCAGCCCAGTGATGGGGCAGTGCCCAGACTCCCCTGCCTGCCTGCAGCACCCCTCAGCAGTGAGGATGCTGGGCAAGATCAGGTGAGAACCCTGGGAGATCCATCCCCAGAGGTGACAGTAGGCAGAGTTTCGGGGTGACACATTGTGTGGTGGGGAGAGGTGTTGGTACTCTTGTGTCTAGGGCTGCTGGGTGCCTGAGCAAGGGGGAAAGTGCACAAGCTGGGTGTCAACGTGCACATGAGAGAGAGAACTGTCCTGTGGCTGCAGCTGGCGAGTCTGTGTGTGAGGCAGAGGGGTGTATTTTGCGGGTAGGGGTAAGCAAAGCGAAGCGTGAATAACTGTGCTGGGGGGTGCACAGTGTGCGAGGGGTGCAACTGAGAAGGAGGGGACCTGGTGGGAAAGGCTGCACACATGTGCCAGCTGTGCACGTGTGAAAGGGGACTGTGTGGAGCCTGTGTGTGTGAGGGTAGCGTTCACGTATGTGCGTGTGCGGGAGGGCTGCACAGGCGTGTGCGGGGCTGTGTGTGTGCGGGCGGGCCATGCACGCGTGTGTGTGTGTCTGTGTGTGTCTGTGTGTGTGTGCGTGTGCGCTGGTGCGGCGGGGCAGCCGCCGCGCTGTCACTCAGGGGCGGCTGACAGGAGCTGCCTCTCCAGCGGCGGCAGATAGCGCTGATTGCTGATTCGAGGAAGCAAAATAGCAATTGTAATTATGGGCTCTGATAAGATAAAGGAGGGCGCGGGGAGCGCGGGGACCGGCAGCGGGGCACGGCCGGCAAATTAGCAGCTGTCACTCAGCGCCGAGCAGGCGGCGCCGGCCCCGGCCCCGGCCAGGTACCGGCCCCGGGGGCCGCCCGCTGCAGCCCAGCCGCAGCCCCCGCCCCGGTGCGCAACAGGTGGCGGGGCCGGGAGGGCCGGGGCTCGCCGGAACAATGAAGCCCTCGGCGGCCCTGCCCGGGCTGCGGGGCTGAGCCCCGTCCCGCCGCCGCCGCCCGGCCCCATGGCCCCGCAGCGCCGGCCCTGAGGGCTCCCGCCCGCTCCACAAGGTAAGCGCCCGGCGGGGATGCTCGCGAAGAAAGCGGGGGTGTCCCGCTCCCCACCCCGGTTGCGGTATTTGCTCAGCCTCACTCTTTCTCGAAACTCCGGCCCCCTCCATCCCCCTCCTCCGGTAATCCTTTTAATGTCTGGCACGTCCCGGGAGGGCTCGCCCGCCCGCTCCCAATCCACAACGCGCCCGCGGAGCGGCGAAGCCCCAGCGGGGGGAACCGCGTCCCCGACCCACCCTCCGAGCCCTTAAACCCCGTTTTACGGATGGCGAAACTGAGGCACGGGGTGGGGAGGGAGTCCCGACGGCGACCGGCCGCGGAGCCCGGCCCTTAGTGGCAGCCCCGAGCCCCGGCGACACCTGGCCCGCCGCTCGCTCCGCTACGGCAGGTACGGCCGGGGCCGGGAGGGGACCGGGGGTCCGGCCGGGCTTGCCCCGCGGCAGCTGCCGCCNCGGGGGCTGGGCGGGCGGTCGGGCCGCCGGGGCCTTTCCCCTCTCTAGCCGCTTGTGCCCTCCTTTCTTTGGGGCGAGGACGTGCAGGCAGGGCGAGAGGAACCGAGGAGCTGAGGCAGCGCCGCGCCCCCCGGGCGCTCCCCGCCGCCGCTGGGCCCCGGGCCCCGGCCCCGCATCGGCGCCGCGATGGACCCCTGCTCTTCGCTCTTCAGCTACGTGTGAGTACCGGCAGCCCCAGCCCTCCCGCCCCGCGCCCGCAGCCCCCCCGGCTCACACCTCTCTCCCGCTTTTCCCCCTCCCAGGTTAATGCACTTGTTCGTCCTCTGCCTGCAAGCCCAGGTAAGTGCCCGCTGGGCTGCCCGGCTTTGTTCGCCCCGCGAGGATGGGGGGGTGCTCCGCCGCCGCCGAGCGGCTCGGCAGGGAGGGAGACAGGGAAGAGGAGCAGTTTAAAACCCAGGAGACAAAAGTTGCCTAGTTGTAAAAAGCCGGAGCCGAGGGGGAACCCACCTTTCCCGGGACGCAAAATTCGGTGAGGGGGACATCGGCTGCGAGGCAGGGAGTACCAGGATTTCAAGGAAATACGCAGGGTTATCTTAAAGCGGCTTTAATTCCCGTCCCCCGACTTCTAATTACACTGTGGATACCCCCATCCCTCTCTCCGTTTTTTTTTTCCCCTCCGATATTGCTTAATCCGAATAAGTAAAGCAGAATTAAAAGGAGGAAAAGAAACCCTGCAAAAACCTTAGTAAAAAGCGCAGGTTTTGATTCAGCTTAAAAGTGTCAGACTTTAGCATCGCTGCTTTGTATCGGGAGAGACAGAAGTGACACGAATAGATTAAACATCCCGGGCAGAGCTTGTGCAACACCCGCATACCAGCAGGCACGGGTCGCTGGGAGCGGTGTGCCTCTAAACTGGGGTGAAGCCCCCCCTTCCCCCTGAGATCACAGGTGCAGAAGCTTTGTTTAAAATGCCCTTTAAGCTACTTTTTTTATTATTGTTATTTTCCTGGAAACCTGGGGGGGAAAAATGGAGTTTCCAGCTGAAGAGTGAAGGGAATGGAGCACTGGAAGTGTGCAGTTGTATAAAAACATAGCTGTAATATTTTGGAGTATGAGATGGAGACCAAATAGCAGCATGGCTAATGACCTCTCCTCCACATGGTACCCTCATCAGAGCTGGGGGGAGAATCCTGCTGCATTATCCAAAACCCGTCTATAGGAAACACACATGCACAGGCAGAAGCAAAGGGAGAGAGATGACATTGTCAAGGGGAGATATCTCTATAAAGCTGGCTTTGGGAGAGCAGCGGCTTTTGCTTTTATTGTGGTTTTCTGTTGTTGTTTAAGACAGGAGGAAATCTTCCCATTTGACGTGGGGGTGGTGGGGGGTAGTCCCAGCCTTCTGATGTTGAAAGGAGCGATCTCCTAACATTTGCTCAGAATACATCTTTATAAATGTCAGGGAGAAGCGAAACTTTCCAGACTTAAAAGAGGGATTTGAGACGAGGGGGGAAAAAGACTTCTGTGCCAGCTCGCGAGCCGGGGCTGAGGGGGGAGCAGGTTTGGCTGCTCATGAAAATCATTTAAAGCCCAGGAGCAGCAGTGTCGGGTGTGGAGAGGGTGGGCTCAGCTGCGGCTCCGAGACTAACGGGTTTGGTGTGTTGGGGCTGGGGACGACCCTGTGCTGGCACCAAAGAGCTGACTGGGGATGAGGGCTGTGTTTGCATGGGTAGCATGTTGGTGTCCTTGGGTTGTTATACCACTAAATACCTGGGCTAGGGTATGGTTTTTCTTGTAGTTCTTATACCTCGTAGCTCTACCATCTCTGTGGAGTCTGTGTTGTAAGAGCTTAATAAGTGGGGTATTTGGGAGCAAATAAAGAGCCTGAGACCCAGAGAACAGGCAACACTTGAAACTGCTGGGGTATGTGCCCGGGGTAGCTGGAGCAGTAGTATGCTCCTGCAGAGGTGAGAGAGGTGTGGGTCGAAAGCATCAGCCCCTTGAGAGGGCAACATAGTGCCATCCTGCATGTCCCGCCTTGAACCCCTCCACCTCCCAGCCTTGATGCCCGTCTCAAGGTACCCCAGGGCTAGTCAGGACCCACTGAGTCCTGGAGGGGCCTCTGGGGTCACCAAGCACTGTTGTACTCCTGAGCCACTCGCACGTCTGCTTAGGGCATGCCTGGAGTGGGCACAGCTCTGTACAGGGCTCTGGTCACTGTGTCCCAGAGCTTTATGCTCCTTCTCCTGGAGAGACTTTGGTGGCACAGGAGGCACCGCCGCGGCCCTGGCTCCTGGCCTCTCCGTAAAGCCCGGCTGGAGGCCGGCGATCTCAGCTCAGCCCATTTGCCCCGCTGAGGAGTAGAGATTATAATGGTGTGTTGTATATTTTTTAATTTCCTAAAGGTAACTGTTCAGTCCCCACCTAATTTTACACAGCATGTGAGGGAGCAGAGCCTGGTGACAGATCAGCTCAGCCGGCGGCTTGTCCGTACCTACCAGCTGTACAGCCGGACCAGCGGGAAACATGTGCAGATCTTGGACAACAAGAAAATCAATGCGATGGCAGAGGATGGGGATGTACACGGTAAGGACACATGATGTGGGCAGGCGAGGGGGGAGCTGGGGAGGTGTTCGCAGCCCAGCGTGGCGATTGATGATTTCCGTCCTGTTTGTTAGCCAGAAATCATTAAAATCGTTCGGCTCGTGGGGGCTTGTAAAAGGAGAACACAGGGGTCAGTAATCAGCAGCTGTGTGATGTAAGGTGAGGGCAGGTTCCCGGTGCCAAGGGAGGGGACCAGTTCTTGAAGGATAGGCTCTGCTTCTGTCCTTTTAATTCTTGGTCTGCACCTGACTCAGAGGGCTCAGGGCTGTGGCATCCTGAGCATCATCAGTCATTTCATCCCAGCTCTTTGCGTGGATGGGAATCCCTGAGACTTCCTTCTGAAACAGAAATGGAAAGTAAATTTGAAAAAGAAGAGGCAGGGAGGAGAAAGGGGGAATGACTGCTCTGGAAACCTTCCCTGAACTAGGACTGTCTAAAGTGGCATTTTCCTGATATAGTCCCATCCCTTCCTTCTCAAAACAAATCCCGAGCAGAGGGTCAGCGAGGCAGTCAGCTGCAGGCAAAGATGCTGCGGCATCTTCAGAGACAAAGCAGGGACTCTGCAAGCGTGAGAGCCTGCGCTCTGCCGCAGCCCCTCTGCATCGCCCTGGCACCCCCTCCCCAAAACCTCCACCCTCTCCGGGTCAGGGGGATCGGTCTCTCCACCGGGGACTCTGGAAGCCCAAATGCTTTGATTGTGTGAGCCACTGCCACGTTGGGATGGTCAAACGCTGCGCAGGGGTCAGTGGGGCCAGCGAGCCCCGGCACCGCCACGGGGCCGGCTGCGGGAGGCCTGATCCTGCGCCCGGGGCAGGGAAGTGCCCGTGTTCCTGCGTGTTATACATAGGGATCACAACTGTTTTTCTTTGGTATTAGCTGCAATTTCCCTTTCTTGCTTGGGCAGATTAGTAGAAACAATTTTTCTCTTTACCTTTCTGGTTTTTGGGGGCTTTTTCTTCATTTTGCTTTGGCTGAAAATTTCACACTGGACGTTATCAGTGCAAGCACACTGCAGGTTCCATGTGATATTCCATACATCCAGAATTAATCTTGCAAGTGAATTATTCCCATCCTGGAGCAGCTCTAGCTTGAAAGGGCAGTAGCTAATTTCCCAAGCAAGAAAAAGAAAATCCCATCTTGTTTTAGACCTCTAACGCCTGGCTTTTAAAAAACAGTTAGTGCATATTTAAATAACAACCAGGTTTAAATAAGGCCAGAAGGAGGGGACTGGTGGTGGCTTGAAAAACTCTATTAAAATGTAATAAAAAAAGGTTAAGCATTTGAAGAGCTAAGGAGGAAAATGAAGACTGATCTAAACCAGAAAGAGAACAAGCAGTTTTTCAGATGTAAAGTTTTAAAAGAGTTGCAAGTCTGTAAATGTTAAAATAGAGGTTCAGGATTGTTCTGTATGAATCTCTAGGGAGGCCCCCATGTCTGGAAGAACTATTAAAACGCTTCTTACTTTCACCTTTTTTAACATTTCCTGAATACTTTCTCCTCTTCGCAGTCCAGTTGGGGGATCAAGTGTGTCTCGCTGCATTTTTTCAGCATTTACGTAGCCACTTTCCCTTCAAAGTTTGAGCATGAAACATAATTTTACTGGGATAAATCTGTCACTTAAATGAAAGAATAGAGTTGAAAACGTTAAGCCTCGCCCCCTCCCCAAAAGAGGGAGGAAAAGAAAAGGACTCCCCCCAGCTGTTATTTAGAAATTCACTTTTGCAGCAAAGATCCCCCCCTCCCCAAGCCATTCCTTTTGCTTTTTTTTTTTTTTTTTTTTTTTTTTTTTTTTGTCTAATTTTTGGGGGTGGGCATGTAAAAGGGGTTGATTTATTTTTGCAGATGACCCCTTTCCCCACGCTGACATTTTTACAGCCGACTTAACATCGAGTCTGGCGTTTTCAGTTATTTGTCTTAATTGTCAATATTTGATTGACTTTTTTTAATTCTAAGGGAAGGCGGGCAGCCGGTGCAGCCCAGTTTGTCCCTCACAGGCCATGCCTGCTACCAAGAAAACTACTGCCAGGTGCAGCTTGGACTCGACCCCACGAGTGGCTGGGGACACCAGCACGGCTCTCTGCCCACTTGCTGGTTTTTGTCTGTGCCCAGGGTTTTCTGCTGGTTAGGGCTGGAGTTTGCAGGGTTCACGAGTTGCCTACAAGGGTCTAGGGGTGCAAGTCCCTGGGGCCAGGTTGTCTTCATCCTCTGTGGATGAAGGGGCTGGAGCGACACATGGGCTGGGCTCGTGCAGGGCAGCAAACCCGTCTGGTGGCTGTAAATCACAGCTGCCCTTTGGGGAAAAAAAAAAAAGAAAAAAGTCCAAAAAAGAAGCAATGTGCATCTTTAAAGCAGGGTTTTGTGCTCGCTGGGGCCAAGGCCTCCCCACTCCCTCCCTCACTCCCCCTCCCTCCCAGCTCTTTCTATCTCTCAGAGAGAAAAATCAATTCTCCTCAAACCTTTTACTGCCTCCAAGATCAATTCCCCCCCTTTCCCCAATATAGATAAATAGGGGGTCACTGTCTCAGTGCTTTGTTTGCAGAGTGCCATCGCTCCCGTGGGTGATTTTGGGGATGCTAGGTGCTTGTCAGGCTCTGGGCATTGATCAGCACAGCCCTGGAGTTGGCTCTTCCCAAATTTCTTGTTTCTGAGTTCAATCTGTGCCTGCTTAGGAGGAGGGGGATGTGAGTGCACAGTAGCTTGGGGACAAGTGATGTTGCAGGGTGATGTTGACAGGAGGGGGTGCCTGCATGCACATCAAGCTTGGCCTGCCTGACAGCACCAAATCAGTCAGCCCCAGCGAATCTGGGGATGCTCTTTCCATTGGTCAACTCAGTGGCTGCCAGCACTGCCTGCTTGCTGTCCCCACTCTTGGTGCCATTGACCTAAGCAGTATCCATCATAACAGGGATGAAGGATTGAGGCTTTGCGGAGACAGAGAGGCCATTTGCCCCTAGCCCAGAGTGTGGTTTAGGCTCACTTTAGCTTGTGTGTGTACCCACAGCCTCCTTCTGCCATTCAAAGCATCCTCCTGCAGAGCCTCCCGCTCAGAGCCACATCACTGCCCTCAGTGGGGCTCGCTGGAGGCTGAGCATCCTGGGCTGGAGATGTGCAAGCTGCAGTGAGCCACAGTCCTGAGGAACTGAGGATCCCTTGCGCCGAGATCAGAGAGGATAAATAAGGCATCAGTGGACTTAAACCCGTAGTAACAGTGTAGGCTTGGAATCTCTGTGGCCTGTACTCTAATTGCCTTGTCAGATAGCACTTGTGGTACTATGGGCTGATGCTGGACAAGAGCTGATGGGACAGTCACAGCTGGCTTTTCAGCACCGTGGGGAATTCTTTGGTGCTTGGCATAGCACAAACCTTTTGAGGTACAAACAGGTAGCCACCATCCCCATCAGGGCTTGCTCTGGGGACAGCAGCTGCAGGACCGGGAAGAAGGATGTTCTGTCTCCATCCTCCCCCTTCCCTGGGGATGGATGGTCTTTGGGGCTTGGGTTCCCAGGGTGAAGGCAGGGAGGGAAGGTGACAGTTCTATTTATAGGCGGCCCATCGACCCAGCGATTTGCATAGCTCCTTCGGAAGTCGATCGATGCCTCCATTAAAAAACTGAGACCAAATCAATACGCCCTCTCGACTTGTGCAAAGGTGAAAGGCATTAAAAGGGTGGCTGTACCCTTCACGCCTCCCCTGCCAGCTGCAAAGTCACTGTTCCTCCTGCAGCCCTGGCCTGGCAGAGGGACACGGAGCAGTGTCCCCTGGGCTGGGGACAGCTGGCAGCACGCTGTGCACTTCCAGAAGGTGCCTGCCTGGTTCTTGCCCACAGGCACACCCAGAGCTGCAGGGCAGCTGCCTTGTTCTCTGCCAACCAGCGCGAGCCCTGCTCACTGCCCTGACTCCATCTGGGACACCTCTGTGGCACCTGAACCACTGAGCCCTGTGGAGCTGGGTAAAACAGAACCACTCACCACCCAGCACAGCTCAAGGTGGCAAAGGGACATGTCCAAGGTCATGCAGGGACATAGGGGCAAGTTAAGGGGGGGACAAGGCTATATCTTAACCCCCTGTGCTGATTTTAGGGCTCTCTCTGGCCCAGTTGCCAGAGATCATGTGCCTGCAGTGCCCAGCACCAGGGTGCATTGCTGGGGTCTCCATACCTGGGCTGGCCCTACCCCACAGCCCCTCTGACTTCCCTGCCTCTCTCCCCTGCTGCTCTCCCCAGCCAAGCTCATCGTGGAGACAGACACCTTTGGGAGCCGTGTGCGTATCAAGGGGGCAGCCACAGGTTTCTACATCTGCATGAACAAGAAGGGGAAGCTGATTGGCAAGGTAGGGTGCAAGGGTATGGGCAAGGCAGGGAACTGCTGGGGACATGGAGCGGGGACTGCCAGGAGAGGAGCTCTGACCCGATACAGAGCTACCTGTGTGGTGGGGAGGCAAGATGGGGGTTCTGGGGCTCAGCCAGCACTGCCTTTTTGGAGGCAGGGAGACAAGCCATCCTGCAGCCTGAGGGGGAGCAAGAGAGGTGGGCGGGTGCCGTGTGGGGCACATTCCTTCTATCTCTCCGAACAAATAGGCGGATTGCTGGTCTATTCTCCACAATTACATGGTACAAGTGCCAGGAATGTTAAGATGCTCCATGGGGCTGGCCCCAAGGCCAGACCCCACCACCCGCTGGTTTGTCATGCAGCTTCTGTGCCTTGATGCCCCTTCCCGCAGTGGGCGGGGGGGGGGGGGCTGGATGTGCAAAATCCCTCCAGAACAGTGATTATCTGCAAGGATTTTCCATGGCAGCTGCTTCCTGGGGGCTGCCCGATGTGGGTCCCTCTCTAGTCCTGCTACTGCCCATAATGGGGGGAGCTCAGTTCCTGGCTGCCTCATGCTCCCCCCGCCACCTGCATCTGTGGGCACCAGCAACACTGACCTCATGTCACTTCTCCTGCCACTCAATGCTCCTCGATGCCCCTCCTGTATTAAAGGCCCCAGGGGGACAGGATGTGTAGGTGAACTGGGATGGAGGGTTTGCTTATGGTTATATGCAGGCACAGGTGGAGGCAAAAGTTCCCTTACAGGTGTGGTGGAAGTTAAGGCTGGGACCAGCTGCACTGGTCCATAAGCAGCAATGAGCAGTGTTTGTGTCACGATGCCTGCTCCCTGCGGCTTGTTGAGGAAAAGCAGAGTTTGGGCAATTCTGACCTGTGGGACAAGTGAGTCTTTGGTTGCCCACAAGCACTGCGACCCTGCTGCCACATCAGTCAGTCCAGAGTGGGGCAGTGAGAAGCAGCCCTCTGAGCAGGTGCCTGTTGCTTAAATCTCTCCTCCTGTCCCCTTCTCAGAGCAACGGCAAAGGCAAGGACTGTGTGTTCACGGAGATCGTGCTGGAGAACAACTACACGGCGCTGCAGAACGCCAAGTATGAGGGCTGGTACATGGCCTTCACCCGCAAGGGCCGCCCGCGCAAGGGCTCCAAGACCCGGCAGCACCAGCGGGAGGTGCATTTCATGAAGAGGCTTCCCAAGGGCCACCAGACCACCGAGCCCCACAGACGCTTCGAGTTCCTCAACTACCCCTTCAACCGGAGAAGTAAAAGGACTAGAAACTCCAGCTCCAGAGCGGGCCCTTGATGTGCCTGCCCCTGACCCCTCTGCCTGCATCTCTCCTGTAGGATGCTCCTCTGAGTTTGGTGGACTATATGTAGAGACTTGCCCTTATGGGTGTTAAACAAAACAAAAAAAAAAAAAAAGGGGGGGGGGGGGATAAAAAAAATTACCTGCTCTAGTTGTTGATACTTTTGGGGGGGGGTGTTTGGTTTTTCCAGAAAAAAAAAAAAAAGAGAAAAAAAATGAGAGAGGCTCTATTTTTGTACTCCAGCTTTAAAAGTAATGAAACATTCAAAGACTGGTGAAGGGAGAAGAGCCCTTCACTTAGAAATGTTCTAGTCTGTTTGGGGTTGCGCTTTATTTTGTAACTTTTTTTTTCGGTAGCTCTAGGGGAAAGGAGTTAAAAAATCATGTTTAAAACAAACAAGCGAAAAAACCATGGAAAATCAAAATCTGGAAGCGATGTGCTACTTAAATGAACTGAACTAATGCTATGCTTGCTGGAGAAGATGGAGAGGCTGGAAAACAACTAAGGGGAGGGGATTTATTTTGGAGGTGGTTGGAAACCTCCTAGGTGGTTTTTGCAGCCTGGGTGATGTGGGGGCACTGCCTATGGGGGCTGACTGTGACGCCTGTGGTGAGGACCACCGGATGCTTTCTTTCCTTGGATGTGCCTACTTCTTTGGCTGAGCAAGGGGTTGCTGGAAGTCGCTTGCATCCTTCTGAGAACATTGCTGGCTTCACAACTCTCAACTTACTTTTTTTCTCAGGAGAGGACAGGGGTGATGGATTCCCCAGAGAAAGTCCTGAACTGACTTCGTACCTCTTACCCACGGGAGCATCTTTGGCATGTGGTTTGTTTTAAAGTACTAAGGTACAGCTGCCGTGGAGCGGGCTGGTAACTGGTATTATTTTTTTCCCCATGTGGAAAATGTGAACTTCTCACCAAAAATTGATATTTTTTTTCTGTCTATATTTTTTTATCAGATGCAAGTTTTCATCCATGAAATTAAAAAAAGTTTACAAATTATTGTGGAGCCATTTCAGGCTGTTTTGTTGTAATATTCAGTATCATGTCGTAATAGTTGGTGCTTCCATTGCCAACCGTCTCTTCCAGGTTTCCACTTTGATAAGAAATACTGCCATCCTTGTCCCCCTAGGAAAGGAGGGGGTTTCTTTCAAAATTTCTGTGTTGACAGAAGGCAAATTTTCTATTTAGAAGAAAAAAAAAAACCCAACCCCAAAGGAAACATTAAATCTCTTGAGTGAACATCCTCAGCCAGCCCTGCTCTGCACATGCTGCCCTGGGACTGTGACTCTCTCCAAAGGGTTAAACCAATTATTCTTAACGGGGAGGGCAAACAAAGACACTGGATAGGAGCCAGAACCAGGGGTGACTTTTCATCCAATCTTTTTTGATTGTTTGGGGTTTTTTCCTGTTTCCTTGAGGATTTTTGTTTTGTTTTGGTTGTGTACAAATTGAATATGAAATGATTGAAATATTTATTTAATATGTGCATTAAAAGTTTGTATTAGTCTAACTGAGCCTGATGCTTTCCAGGGAGGGGTTGGGGCTGGAGACACGTGTTGGAGAGGGGTGAAAGAGGATGGCAGCGATGAGAGGTGCAGGATGGGGCTGAGGCTGCTGGTTGGTGCAATTTCCTTGCCAAGGGAACAGCTGTTGGAAGTGGGAGACTGCCCCGAGATTTTGGACCCAGATGAGTCTTGTGGAAATCATGGTTTTCCTTGCAGAAAATTCCAGGTTTAATGTGCAGATGCCACCTCCTTGACATGTGGGAGCAAGGCCCACTGCAGGCTGAATGGGGACATAGTGCAATGTAACCTTGACCACTGCTTTCAAGCACGGGATGAAGCTTTCCAAGAGAAAGCTGGTATTTGCTCCTCTCTTACCTGGAAGAGCTTGGTGGCTCTGCAAAATGGGCTGTTGGGTCCCCTCCTTCAGAGAATACTCAACCCTGCTGCAGTGCTGGGTCTTGCTTACAGGAGCTGATCAGGAATTCAGATATGGAGTGGTTCTAAGGTATGGAAGCACGCAAGAATAAAACTGTGAAATATGTTAAACTGCATAAATGTAGCAGTCCTGCAAGGTGAGTCTCACCATCACTGGTGCCAGCCCTGGTTCTGTTGCTGTGCTCATAGGGTGCCTGTGACATAATTTAGTGCTCAGGTTCAGACTTACCTGCGGGTGCGAGGCTGAGCTTTCCCCTGGCTGACACAGCAGCCTGGGCTGAGCTGGCAGTATTTGTCAATAATTTCAAGGAGGGAAAAAAAGGGGCTGAGCACTTGGCCATGCTCTGCACCTGAGTATTGATGCTGCATCACGGAGATCAGGGATGTTGCTTGAGCCACAGGACAGCATGGATGGCTTTTGTCTGACTGTCCCAGGAGGGACCCAGGGGCTGCAGAAGCCTGAAGATGACAGCTGGGGTGAGACTTTGTTGTGGTTTACAGGCTACAGGAATTAAAAGTGAATTGCTCCTGGCCTTTCCCCGGGCAGAGATGGTGTTTGATGGTCCTTAATGGTTGCTTTTCTTACTTTAATTTGTCTAACTGCTTTTCCTAATGGCTTTGTGAACATGAGTGAATTGGTGCCAGGTGCCTGCTCCAGGCACGGGTAGCGGGTAGCGGAGGCACGGGACTGGCTCCATGTCTCCTGTCTGGTTTGGAATGCCCCAGCTATGATAGGGCATGGTGTGGGTGCTCAACCTCCAGTAAGGCTGTTCCCCCATCCCTGCCATTCTGGGATGCAGCCAAGAGCTGGAGCAGAGAGCAGCCAGCACCCTGGGGCTTGAGGTGGGTACGGACACCACTGTGTCCCTGCACAGCTCTGCTATCCCCCAAATCCTGCTGTCTGCTCTGCACCCAGGCCTGGCTCCTGGGAAGGGATCCTCAGCTCACTTGGTCCGTGGTTAGTCGGCCACTTTTCATTAAAGGGCTTTTGGGTGGCCATGGAGCACTACAGCTTGAGATTTTGTTTATTGTTCGAATTTGTCTAACTTTAGCTTCTAGTCAACAAAGGTTGTTTCACCATTGCTTGGAAGATTAAAGAGCCCACTTCCAGTAAGTTAATGAGTAAGTGAATTAATTAATGGTTCCTCATACCCTGTCTCTGCACTGATACCACTTAGTCCTTGGTAAGTCTGGAGGACCTCATGCTCTTCCTGGGCCCTGGAGGGTCCTGTGCACATTGTCCCCAGGGCTGGTGGCTTCCACCATCCATGCAGGGAGGTGGGGACAGTCCCTGGTGGTACCTGCTGTTCCTCCACAGTGACAGAAACCCTGGCTGCTATTTGAATGCATAGGGTCAATCATCAGCCCAGGAATCTGGGACTTTTCCTTTTTCCTTCTTCATCAGCAGATGTGTAAACCAAGCTTCAGAATCAGAGCCATCCAAAGGCCCTGGGGCCTGCGGATGCTGAGATGGGGCTGGATGCAGTAGAGTGCTGGGGACAGGGAGCTTTGGGGATGGGTATTTGCTTCTGTTAACTCATGCTGTTAGTGTGGCTGTTTTGGGCAGAAACCTCTGCTTTGAGCTAGCAAAGTCCTTGTGGTGGGCATGTGCCTGTTCCTAATGCCACCATTCCCAGAGTGACCCTGCAGCCCCCTCACTGCCCCCGGCTGGCTGGAGGGAGGTGGCAGATGAAGCAGGAGAGGAGCCTTGCTGCTCTGGCTGTCGGAGCAGGGATGAAGGCCCCATCCCGAGCTCCAAGCAGTGGTGCGTGCGTGTCCCTGCCCGGACAGGGCTTCACCATGTGGTGCCATCCAGACACAGTGACAAGGCTGGAGCTGAGCAACGTTTGGGAGAGTCTGCCTTGCCAGAACATGGAGAAGCCCATCTGGTCCAGCCAGACAACACAGGGTAAGAAGTAAATGTGGGGTGGACACGCCAGGGCAACATCAGGCAGGAGAAAGAGCTGTTTTCAGATTAAATGCTGCTATGGTTGCCCAGAGAAGCTGTGGGTGCTCCATCCCTGGCAGTGCTCAAGGCCAGGTCGGACAGGGCTTTGAGCAATCTGATCTAGTGGAAGGTATCCCTGCCCATGGCAGGGGATTTGGAACTAGATGACCTTTAAAGTCCCTTCCAATCCAAACCATTCTGTGATTGTATGGCAGAGAAACAGAGTAGACAGGCAGCAGTAAACTGAAGTGGCAAGGAAAGGGGCATGTGCTGTCTGAGCAGGGGCTGCACCAGGGCTTAATCAACCAAACCCCAAACCTCTTGGCACATGCTGTCTCTGCTCCCACCCCTTCTCTCAGTTTACAACTTTTCCACGAGGTCTGCTTGGATATGGGTACCCACTGAGCTGGATGGGCTGTGGGATGCTGTGGCAGGGCTGGGGCTTGCCCAGGCTCCCTTAGGCAGGCTCTAGCTTGGGAAGGACGACTGGGCTGTTTGTTTATTGCATCAGGCTCAGCTTTCAAACATTTCCCTGCCATCCCCCTCCCCCTCCTTTAATTAATTCTGGGTAAGAAGTTCTGGCTTTATTGTGCCACCGAACTGAGGGCTCCCTGTGGGAAAAGTCACACCTTCTGAACAGCTTCTGATACCATGCAAATGAAGGACAAGTCCAGGAAACGCTTTCATCTCAGACCTGTCCAGCCCCCTGCCCATTAATTACACACATTTCATTTGTGTGAGAGCAATTCCTCTCGGGGAGGGGGCGGGGGGTGGCTGCAGCTTGTGGATCATCTCAGTCCTCCTCTCTAAAAACTCCTCCTTGGAAGGGTTTTACAGCCAGAAACGGGGATGCTCAGGGACTCAGTGGGGGATCTCATATTTTGGCCACTCCAGACCAAACTGGCTTGTTGGTGGGCTGCATCCTGCCAGCAGGGAGGGCTCAGCACTGCTCCGTGCCCTGCTCCATAGCAGCAAGCCCTGGCTGTGGAACGGAGTGGAGCATCCTAGAGGGAGACACAAGATGGAGCAGAAATGAGTTCAGTGTTGTCCCAAGGGAATGGCCCTCCAGGACCAGGAGCTCATGAGTTAAATGGCTTTGGGCAGGGTGGCCACAAAACGAGTCTTATATATGGAAACATCCTTCTGTGCTGCAACAGAATCACATATTGAGGGACAGCACCACACCGTGACAGGGCACAAAATCTTCTTGGCCACAGGTGGACCAGACTCAAAGCTCCTTTCGAGCCTTGGTCCCTCTCTGCTCCTCTCCTTTCCTTTCCACACAGCTCCTCAGACCACAGGCTGCAGCCGAAGGCATCTCCAGGCTGGTTCCTGTTTTCCTGAGTCTGATGGGGACTCAGGTCCAGGCCCTGGAGAAGGTGCAGAGAGAGGGGATGTG
Organism: Gymnorhina tibicen; assembly: GCA_013399875.1. NCBI lineage: Eukaryota > Metazoa > Chordata > Aves > Passeriformes > Artamidae > Gymnorhina > Gymnorhina tibicen. The sequence goes on from VXAZ01001232.1 coordinate 585,975, forward strand.
GAGTACAGTTGGTTTTCATAGCCAGTTTCCTGGCCATAGTAATAACACTTAGCACTTCTGTAGCACCTGGGATGCTCCAAGCACCTACACGTATGCTCCTCATTACCACTCTGCTTCCCATTTGCAGCCTTGCTGCCCCCTCCCACGCATGCCTACAGCACTATCAGTTCTCCCTTAGAAACGGAGCCACTCTCCAACTGCTGTGGCTTCGCTGTAGAAGACCTTTGATGGCTAAGTTTGCTGTTTGCCTTCCTCCTGGACAAGGATGTGCTGTGACCTCTGCTGTTGACAAGCCTTGGGCCCAGGGAGACATGGCCCCCTGTGGCTTAGTGCACCAGAGGAGCTCTTGAGAGATGCTGGAGGGATATTTGGGACTTGGTTAATGGGAAAGTGCAGCCTTTCTGGGTCAAAGTCAGCATGAAAGTGGTGCCAGGCTCCAGCAAAACTTCTTGTCCACCCACTGGCCCTGAGCCGCATCAGCTGCAGGAGGAGAGGGCTCGTGTGTGGATGGGTTGAAGGTTACAGCTGTTACTCCAGGTTGTCTGACCAATGGCCCAGGTACCATGCAATGAAATGCACTTCAGATTTGCTGTACTGGGAGCAGAGGGGATGTTCTTGGGCTTCGTGTGACTTACAGCATCTCTCCTATGTTCATAGCAGTGCAACACTGGAATGTCCTTCCAGGCTGTGTGTGTCCAAGATAAAATCTGTGGCTACAGAGTCCTAGATCAGAGGCTGGGGGAGGCCTGGCTATGTTGGGAAGAACCACTCCAGCCATGTCCAGGTATTACTGCTTTGCTGAGCTTGTGCTGTTGGTTGTTGTGGACTGGAAATGGGATGTGAGGGCTGTCAGAGTCTCCCCAGTTTGGTGAGTGCCTGATCTGTGCCCCTGCTCCCATCCAAGCCCTCTGTTCAGCCATGGAGTAACCCCTTTGGACCATGACCATGGCACTGTGAAGGGTCCTTGCTTTCTGGGCTGGCTTCTCCTGCCAATATGGCCAAGAGTGTTTTCTAATTTTTTTCCTCTCGAAGATTTATAGCAGGAAGAGAAGAAAAAAATCTCAGCCTTGCTCTTTCTGTGAGTGTTTTGCAAACTCCTGCTGTACAAGTACATCTTGGTGGCTGGAACCTCCTCTTTTATGAGCTGCTCCCAGAGTAAGCAGCAGCTCTTGCCCAAAGACATGATGTTTCCTATGGTCAACTGTAGCAGGTGCCATAAGCTGGCAAGACAGACATAAGCACAGGTCTAGTTGCTACCACAAGAAAAGAGAGTCCTGAGAAGGGACTTAAAGGAGAGCTGGAAGGTGTCCCTGTGGAAGTTCATAGCAAATATTAGGAAAACCTCAATAACAACTTTCAAAAAAACCCCCTAAGAGGCTGCTGAAGTGCAGGATGAGACCCAGGCTGTACACAGGCAGTAGAATTTTAACTGTCAAGATGTGAAATGGGACCTTGAGTGCTGGCTGTGCCTGCTCAGGCCCTGGGCTGTGGTTGTGCTCCCCACTGCCCGTGAGAAGCAGAAGCCCAGCTGGGAGCCAGCCCTTTGGTAATGGCCTGCGAATTTCCCTGGACTCTGTTAATTGCCGCCTGGCTGCTAGTTACAACTCCAAGTCAATTGCTGGGAGTGTTGGGCCCTGCAAAACAACCCCTTGAAATCAGTTGTTAGCCCAATTAACAACCAGTTTGGCTTCGGTTCAGGCTGTTAACCATCAAACAGCTAACTGCTGGTAATGATTGATTTCTCAGCATTTGGGGCTGCAGTGGAGGAGCCAACCTGTGTCACAAAATGCCATTAAAACCAAGATTTCGTGAATGCATCTGTCTCAGGAAAACATTTGAGTTGTCCCACACCAGGAGAGCAGGCAAGGGGATGACCAGAATTTTTATCCATTTTGATTAAAGTAAGGGTTGTTGGTGTGTGTTGGGATGAACTGGCAGCCGCCAGAACAGTGCTGCCACCACACCGTGCTCCAGGAAGGAGCCACCACTGTTTGTAGGGCAACCACTGATACTCACAGGGCATCACAGCATTCAAGGCCCCAACGGACGGGAATTGCTCATTGTCCAGCTCTCTTCCATAGTTACTGTTCCAGCCAGCAGACCTGCACAGATTAACGTATCTAGTTTGGATGTTCAGGTGTTTCCACAAATCACCATTCCCATCTGCACCACCAGCCGGGAGCTTGTACAGGGACAGCAGCTCCTATCAGCTGTGTGCAGGCCTGGGATGTCTCCATAGCTGCCTGGGACACTGTGCTTGCTAGAAGGCGATGTAGACTCTTCTGCAGGTGTGCGTATCTCTGTGAAAACTATAAAATACTCTTTGGATCCCAGGGTTCAGACAGGGTTTGTTTAAGACTGCTGGTCGGGTCTTCATCCATTTCCCTCCACAGTTTCAGGCCCTGGTTCTCCACTGTGCCCTGACAGGCGGGTTCAAACACATTGCTGGTGTTACATCAAGAGCTTTTTCCCCCAGGGATATTTTCCCCCTGATCAAAGTGCCTGATTCAAGCTGTAGCATGTTCAGGGAGGAGGAAGACAGCCACCTGTTAAGGAAAGGCTTTGAAAATGCAGAGGATGTGCTGCAGAGGCTGACCTTGTGAAATGTAAACTCCAGCAGTGCAGGGTGAGGAGTGAGCACCTTGATGAATAACACTATGGTGGCTGTGCTTTTGCGGGTGCTCAGGGACCTGTGGTCCTGCCAGGGCCTCAGCTCTGAAGCCTGAGCTCAGTTTCTGAAGCTGGGACCTGGTGCCTTTCAGCAGGACATGTGCTCCTGAGACCCATGTAGATGTTTCAAAGATCTTCCTGCAGGGTTCCTCTAAGTGCAGATCTGGTTCTCCCCAGTGCCATGCTTTTTATGTCCTTTCACTGCAAGTACAGTCATCCCAGATTCCCACCAGTACATACCCCGGCATGGTGCGTGTTTTCTGTAATCAGCTTATTAGATCCTTGGGCAAACAGGACAAAGTTGCTTATTTCATCAAATACCTACTAAAAGAAGCTGTGTTCTCTCCCACATTGGGACTACCTTGCCATCCTTAGTGGGGAGGCTGGGCTGCAGCTGAAACTCCCCCCATGCAGGGCAGTGCATGTGCAGTGAGCCTCTGCATCCGGGGGATCAGTCAGTCTGACCTCCTCCAGTCTGTACAAGAAGAAACTGGTTCTTACAAAAGTAAAAACGAGGAGTTTGGGGTAAGTAGACAGCCCAGTTTTCTCACTTACTGGATCTGTGAGCAAATGTTTTGCTTGCAGCTTACGTTGGGCTGAATTACAGCAGTCCCAGTCTGTGCATCTTCTGGGTGTCCCATTCCCCCTGAGCTGTTGCTGAACACATCCTTCCAGGCAGTGCTGATGGGTGCCTCTTGCCTGCTGGAGCTGGATGAGCTCTGCCTGCTCAGACTTTTTGTATACCAGGGAAGGTCAGCTATAAACAGAAACTATTGGTTTTGTTGGGGGCTCTTTTTAGACATCAAAAATGCTCCATCATCACCAGGCTGGCTTAGCTTTCAGCAGCCAATGCAAACAGAGCCAAACCCTCAGCAGAGAATTTAGGAAGAGAAGCGGCACAGACTTTCCAGAGCTATTTTGCCAAGGTATCACATCCTCATTCCTCCTTATACTTGGTGCCACAGCAGTTGACGCTGTTCTGGGCTCTGCACAGACACAGGGTAATCACAGAGGAGCTCCCAGCCAGAGCTGAAAGCAAGTGGCATAGCCCCACTTTAGAGGGGGTGTGGGGGAAATAAGTGCACAGAAAGATTAAGACCTGAAAGAAATTCTGGCTGAGCTGCAAATCAGCTGAATCAATCTGTAAGAGGCCAAGAAAAGGTATGGCAGTGGTCCAGTGGGAGAAGCAATGCATATATGCAATAATCTGAGTTATAAATGAGGTACAAAACCACAAAGCTTATTTTTTTCTAAACCTCATGTCCAATTCCCCGGCTTTGACTGAAGGTTGGACTCTATCCTGAATGTTGACTGGATTTGAACATCAGCAGATTTCAAGGTTGTGGGGAATATTCCGAATGTTCATCCCAGTCTTCTGCCATACTTGAATGAGAGAATCCTGCTCAGCGCCTTCTGAGTGAAAGTCACAGTTCTTACTTAAGGAACAGGAAGAAAGGATATTCTGCAGGGACCCCATATTTCAATATTTTTTGGCCTAAAATGCCTAACTTCCACTCACAGCACTTGAGCTTGCACTCTTCCAGCTTATAGTGTCATCCCACCTGACCAAGTTTCTCCAGGCAGAGCAGGCAGGTTATCCAGTTATCCAGGTCTCTCCAGCTCTTGCAGGGATTTTTTAAGCTGATTCCCATCTGTCAATATCTCTTGTGAAGTGCAGCCAAGTGTCTTGGCCTCAGCATCTGGCGATACAGTCTGGTGTTGGCTTGCTTGTGTCCAGGACCTTGAGAGGAGAAAAGATACAGTGACCACCCACTGGGGTGATGTCTCTCTGCTCAGAGCTGGTGTTTTCCAAGAGCTTCTTGCAGGGACTTGTGGAGCTATTGAAACCGACCATGGAGCTGTAACCCTCATTCAGATGGGACCACTGTAACTCCAGTCTGTTTTGAAGAAGAGAGACACGGATGGTCCTCACAGGAGGTGCAGGTAAGGCAGTTACAGTCTCCTGACACTTAATTCCAGCTGCAATGCCCACAGCACATCTCTAAGGCAAAGGCAGCATTTATTTTATAAGGACATCTGAAATGCCAGATCTTGTGCTTTCCCAGGAGGACTCCATCTCCTGTCATCTAAATATTGACGTCTGATCTATTTTTGCCCTCAGCAGTGATGGGTAAAGCCACAGTCTTTCCTCCAATTTCACTAGAACCACTGTGGATAAGTTCACATGTGAGCAGAAGGTGGTTTGACCTAATTATCCTCCATGCCCATGTCTGCAGTTCTTGTAAACTAAGCCGGCACAGCAACAGCAGTGACTGCCTGAGTTTTCATATACCCAAAGGTTTTGGTGGAATGTGTGTTTCAGGAGCTGGTCACTGACCCCAGATGCTGTCCCACGGCACTTTTGATGAGTGACCGAGATGTAGAGAGGCACAATAGGGCAGGAAGTGCTGTGGAAACTGCAAATTCCCAAGGCTGTAACTGTGGCTTGTGGCAGTATGTGCAGCACCTGCTGCTCTGACCCAAATCCCACCACTATCACAAGCTGGTTAATTATAAGAAAAGCTCTTTCTTACTAATTGCTGCTGGCTGGTAAAGCGGCATCCCCAGCCCCTAAAGGACTGGTGGGATCAAGAGCGGAGAGCAGTGGTTGCTGACATGTGCTGAGCCCTTGCAGCCTCCATTGTGGAGCCTGAAGAAGTGTCTGCACTTCACTCCCTCTCAGAGCGATCACTGCAAGGAGCTGAGAGTTTCACCACCTCCCCCTGCAGAGCCGTGGGTTTGCCGTGCACTTGACACCGGTGCAGGGGGATGACTTGTGCTTGACGACTGTCCCCACCACAGCAGCCGCCTGTCCTTCACCAGTGCTCCCCTTCAGCCTCCTTGTAAGAGTTGTGGCATTCCCAGGATGAGGCCGGACTCCAGGGTGGTGCAGTGGGATGTGGAGGTGGCACCCCCAGGGGCCATGTTGCCAGCTGGTGAATGAACAGCCTCCAGGCCACTATGGCCCCAGACACTCCAGTCACCAGCTAGGTGACTTTGGGAAGCTAGGGCTTCCCAAATCGAGTCTGGGACTCTCTGGGGGAGCCAGTTTGCCTTGAGCATCAGTAAGGATGAGAAACTTCCCTATGGGGAAGAGAAAATTACAGCTGAGATTTTTGTCCTGATGGCGATGCTCTGTGAGCTGGGATTTCAGACAAATTCTCAGTGCTGTGACGTGGGATCACATTACCTGTGGTGAGGATGGGGCATTTCTTTTGTGTATTTGCTTCCTATGCTGTGGGAAGCTGTATTGCTGATGTGAGCAAAGGGACGAACAGCAAAGGGGACAAAGCAGGCAGGAGCGTGGATAAGTCCTACAAGGAAAAGCAGAAGCAGCCAGACTGGCCAGTGGAAAAGGGAGGAGGGGTTGTGGGTCCCATCCTATGTTCCCTAAAGTACATTTCCTGGGCATGAATATCTGTTGGAAGGAGAAGGAAGCTGGAGCCAGTTAGTGAAGCACATAGGCTTTTAGTCCTCTGGTCACTCAAGGGCATGCAGAGATGACAAATGTGGAGCCTCTGCTACTGAGACCGAGTGAACCCCTAATGGGCTGCTTCAGGGGACCGTCACTTAGAGAAATGGCGGTGTGACACAGCTATTTTGTGGCTACTTTACTAGGCAGCACCCACTGCTCACTGTTCCTCTGCTGCCTGCTCCACCCCAGAGCCAGGTTCACCCTGTGCCATGGCAAGCTGGGACGACCTGGCCATAACCTGTCCTGATGAATTGTCCGGAGGAGTTGCACTGACTTCCAGGAGGAGATGTTGGACACTGAGATCAGACTCTTCTCCATGTCTGGGCAGCATCACAGGTACTGTGCGCTGGGGGTACTTATGGGTCTGGCCTGCCCCGTTGGTGTCAGTGCAGGAAAGCTCCAAGTGTGCCAACTTGCAGGATTTATGCATAGGATGGATACATGCTGCCACTGCTGTTGTCTGGAGCAGGTTTGGAGCTGGTACTTGAAGATGGCCATGTGGGAAGCAGTCATGATAAAAAAGGCCATAAGGCAAAAGGTGGGGTGGGTGCCAGTGGGGCAGGAAAAGCTCAGGATGGGGAGGGGGAGAGTCATCAACATTGCACAGAATCCTCATCCCTGGAAATCTTACTGTGTTGCTGCTTGCTCTGATTTAAACTTATAGAGAACCTGTGGAGGTAGGAACTCTGAAGATGTTTGTATATTTCAGGAACATACATTGTGGGGAAGCAAATCTTTCCCTGCCAAAGCACAGAATCCATACCTCTGCCAACACCCCACACAGAGAAGGCTCAGCCCGACATGAGACCTGAGGCAGCAGGCGAACATCAGGATGCTGCAGGACCATAACACGGACTGAGCTGCAAGCTGGGTGCCCCATTCACTGGTGGGAGGCGTCATGGAAGGCAACAGGTCTCTGGAGTTATTTGCCTGTATTGAGCTGCTAGGAAATGTCTGACCTTCCTTGAAACTGGAGTATGCAGAGCAGCCTGTTTACCCTCAGCCATGATCTCTGGGCAGGAAGCTCAGATGTGAGCGATGAAGGCAGCAGCTTTGCTGAGGAAATGCATTTAATTTGATCTACACTGCAGTTTTTGTTGGAAAAAATGTTGATGCAGTAACATTCTGCACAGTAACTAGAGGTGGATTAAAGGTCATAGAGATAATGTAGCATGCTGAATTCACAGGTGGCAGATGGGAAGAGTCCAAGATGCACTGGGAAAGTCTCCCTGAAGCGTCTTCTCTGCAGCTTTGTCTGTTCTACTCAAAAACTGGGTTTGCTTCTCCTTCCTGGCAGGTTTCACTCTTGCTTGGACACTTCTGCACACTGGGAATAGCCTGGCTAGCAGGGCTGCACCTGAATCTTTGCCCCATGTTTTAAATCACGGGGTGACCACTTAGCATGGTGCAGGTGGAGCAGGGAAGTGTCTTCTGCTTGGGATGCAGAGATGGCTGGGCAAACACAGCCTCCAAGAAGCAATTTCCTGTGCATGCAGACAGGTCTCACTGCAGAGCATGCTGTTTGGGAGAGGGCAGGACCAGGTTTCCCCAGTCTGCTGCAACTTTTGCAGTTATCGGAGGTGGATGCAAAATCTCCTGTGTCAGACAGCAGGTCTGTGACAGAAACATTTTAAAGGACTGTTCCCAGAGGAGTAAAATTCAGCACTGGGAGAATGTGTGTCTCAGTGGACAGTGGAGAGCCTCACATGTTTCAGCTCACGACATGGAGCAACTGGCCGACCACTTGAGCTCCTCCTGCCCCCTGTGTGAAACAGAGCTGGTGCCAAATCACTCCACAGGTCACTGGAAATTTAATGCAAATTTCCCAGAGGTTTTGGAGCTTGCAGTGAAAGATGTTGCAGTGCAAAGCATTGCTGTTTATTCCACCGTTATCACCCAGTGGAGAAAAACGCACAGTTCATTGTGACATCTACTGAAATGTCATGGGAAAAAGAAGCCAACTTCCCAGCAGTGAAAACACCCTGTCCTACAAGACAGACAGACAGACACCCCCCGCCCCGTATTTTGTGCTCTGTCCCAGCAGAGGGAGCCCGAGTTTATTAACAAATCCCGATCCCGGAGATAGCCGCTATCAAGGTGGTACCAAACCCCGGGCAGGATGCTGGCTGCTGGAGGAAGGTAGCAGAAGGAGTAGGGGTCTAGTGGTGATGTTGAAAGCAGGGCTGTGTTTCCAACCAGGGAAACAAGCGAATGGTTTGCCAAGAGGCCCTGCAAAGAGCTCTGCTCCTGGGACACTGCAGCCATCTCAAGAGATGGATGACCTGCAACAGCCAGCAGACCAGCTCAAAGCATGGGGAAAACATTTTGCATCAATAGATGCAGCAGATCCACACTATGATGGATGAACTGAGTTTAATTTACTTTGGAGGCTACTTCAAGGCAGTCAGTAACCTGTGTACCTGCACTTGTACCGGGCTGGCCAGTTTTAATCCTGTCATGTGGACAGTTCTCTCAACAGTGTTCAAAGCCATCCATCACTGTGGTGCCAAACCCGCAGCTGTTTGGCACCTTGTGCCTGAGTCTGATCCCATTCGGGCTGCATGGCAGTGCTGTATAACCCTTCAAGCACAGGACAGTGGCCCTCAGCCACCTAACATGAGCTTTTGCACTGATTTCCCTTGGTTTTGGAGGCTCTATGTTGGTGCACAGAGTTTAGTTGAAGGAAGCAGGAGCAGTTTTAGTGAAGTGCCTTCTCAGAGCTCATGAGGATGCCCTAAGTTTTCTCTGCTGATAATGTGAGATGAAGTGGTTCCTAGGGAGACAAATGATTCCTGGCAGATGAAAGTGTGTTCTTTTTTACAGCCAGCAGTTGCACTGATGCCATGGATGCATACATGGATACAAGATTATCTGGGAGAAAAAAAGGTTGTGTGATTGGGGTGCAGGAGGGTCACAGATAATTTTAGGCCAAATCCAGAAACCAGTAATATCAATGCAAAGCCCCTCATTAGCCTGAGCAAGCACAGAGATTCTTGTTTTAGAGGCTGAGTAACTCTGACATTTTAGGACGCAGGGATGGGAAGGCAAATAACTTGGGCTGCACTTTGCAGAAGGCAGCAGGCAGATATTTTCCGAGGAGACTTTTGAAAGGAAGGTTAAATTTCTCCAAGATAAGGAGAGCTCCAGCTCGCTGGAATGCATCGAGACCCCCCCTCCCCAGCTCATCCTATGATAACAGCTGTTGTGTTGGAAACCTAATGCTGATGAAAGAGTTAAAGGCTGGTTGATGGGCAATATCGGTGACACACCTCTGAATTGAGCATACTCCTGGAGTGAGACTGCGGACTGGTGTTACTCAATGAATAGAGGCCACTCCAAGGGAGTTTTTCCTTGAATAGAATGGGGTCAGGGAGCCGCTTTGGGGAACAATGGTTGCCACCGGCTAGCTGAATTTCTTACAATCACACACCATACCCCCTGATCAAATAGCTCCTTTGTCAGTCTGATATAAAAACATGTCATACAATGATGATCTGGAAGAATGACAAGAGCTGGCCTTTCAAAGAGATCAGAAGGGCTTGTTTTGCACAAAAAGAGCCCCCATCAGAGTCAAGACAGAAAAAAATGGAGAATAAAAGGGGGTGAATGGAAACAAACAGCAATAACAACAACAACAGAAAAGAGGGCAAGTTGGAAACTTAGGTCTGGCTTGTTTCACAGCATCCCATGGCCACAGCAGTGCAGCACGGTCGAGTTGAATCTCTTTCAGTATGGACGTGGATGTCAGATTGCGCTGCCATTGGGTTCCCATTGTCATTCTGCACTGGGACAGAAGAAATTGCTGGATGGGAAAAGGTCACTTGGCCCAACGAATCATCTCCCTGCCCCCCCGAAAATGTCTCAACACCATCTCTCTCCTTTCTCACTGTAGTTCACTCCTCTGCCTTTTAAATACAATGTTCATCTGCTGTCTTTATGCTCCTGTACAAAGTTCAGATTGCTCAGAAGGCTATTCTTGTCCATCTGTTTGTGTGAGCTGGAAAATGTCATTATTTTCCCCTACTACCTTTAACTTTAATATTTTTTGTTTCTTGAAGCGTGTACCCAGTTTTCAACCCTCTTCCCAGGATTTTCAGGGACATAATTGAGATTCTGGATGGAAAGAAAGAGTTTTTCCCCAAAGAATGTTTTAAGATGTGTAGGGAAGTGGATGCCTCTCTGCTGCTTGCAGGGGAGCTGCATTCCTACACTATCTGTCACAGAAGTCCCAAGAGACGGCATTTACACACAATCATTACAATTATTTGCAAGCCAGAAAATCTCAGCAGACCTGGAAGTGGGCAACTAAAGCTGCCAGGCAATTTCAGCACCTAAAAGTGCTTGGAAAAGTTTATATTTACATTTTAATCTGGTATTATATAAAATAAGAAGTCAGAACAGGCAGAAGAAATCATAGCATGTAAAAGACTGAGCTCTTGGGAAACTGCTCCTGAAAATACTCACAATAACAACACACCAAAGCTTTGCCCCATGTTTAAATTCTCTTTATTTATTTTTTTTAACCACAGCATTTTCTCTAAAGAAAAACAAAACCCAAAAAACATTGCTAATGCTTTCAGGAGTTTGTAAGATTAAGCACACTAGCCGGGAGGTACCTTGCAGAAAGGATAACTTCATGTACCTTTTTTTATGCTCCAAGACAAGTATCTATTATCATCTAGGATTTCCTCATTGTACAGTATGTTACTTGTCCCCTTTGGCAGTTTTGTACAGAATCTGTTATACTGCTATGCGTGTTACTCAGCATATGTTCATTTTTAAGAAAAATACTAGGTAAACTGTATTTACACAATACACTGTTTATTAAATACAGAGAGTATTTATAAACACACACACAACACTGACATGTAAACCAAATAGAATCGATGCTGACCTGAATGGCTGAACTCTTCAATTCCTTTGCCTAAAGTCTGTATAAGCATAAAATTAGGGTCATAATTAATCACCTCTTCTCCTGAAATAAAGGTCTGAAAACCTCTGCAGCTGGCTGAAAATAACTAGGCCACATTCTGGGTGCAGGCAAATTTAGGATACTTAGGAGATACTGGTTACAAATCTTGGGTAGGTTAAGTTTCAAGATTACCAGTGTACTTGAGGTGGTAGAGGAAATACAGGACACGCTGTGCTGTGCTGTTTGGGGAGTAATTTGGAATTGTAGTATCAAAATTTGTACCACAGCAGAAGAGTGCAGAAGGTAGATGAGACACAGCCCATGTAGTGTTAGGAGTCAGAAACTAGACATGGGAAAAGTATTTAGGCACCTAAATAAAATGTTTTCAATGGTCTTGAGCACCCAACAGTTCTGCTTGATTTTCAGAGGTAGCGACAGACAGACAAATGACTTTATCAGTCTGAAAGGCAGGTTTTAGTGCTCGTTTTTATGGTTGCTCCAGCCCTCAGCTGGAAACCACAGGTAGCAGAGAAGGTGACAATTCAGTTCTCAAATGGGATGTACCTTCCCTGGGACCGGCTGTTGACCTGACCTGAACCGAACACCTGGTGAATGGTGAACAGGTTTCTGCAGTACTGGTTTTGATCTAGCTGCCATCAAAGCATAGCAAGACCTCACCATTTTGTGGTCAAGCGGGGCTACATGAGAAGAAGCCCTTGGCACGCCATTACCTGCTGGCTGGACTTTGCCAAGTCCAGTTTGGCTGGGAGAGTGTTATGCGTGCCCTAAAGGACTGGGGCTCTGGTCCACTGGGTGTTGGTGATAACCTGCAACTTCACAGCACCTTTATTATTCTTACTTAAACTATTTTGAGATTGTGTTGTTTGGCTTTCACTGGATGTTTCTGTTCTGTGGTTAGTCTTGGTTGCTGGGTTTTCTTTATTATGGAAGTCCTGGATAGGTGGATAATTTTTGTGTTTTCTTTAGGTGGCATCCTGTTCCAATATAAAGCAGCATAATTCCATTAAACACAGTGAAAACTGTTGTTTACAGCACCCTCACATCTGGTCCTGAGACCCTGGACAACTCTGGGAAAGAAAAGTATATGTTACGGTAACACTCACTGTGGAATTAACTGTTCCAAAGATTGGAAGGCATAACAGGCAGCTTGCACACACATCTTAATTTTGTCCCTTTGTCAACAGGTTGTACAATCAAAATTTAAGTTACACTTCTGCCTTCTTCGGGCTGCTGGCTCTGCTGTGCTGAATCTCACCTGTTCAAGTTTCCAGTGAACCTTCTTGCATTCTCCTCTGGTTCTTACGCTGCAGTTATAACCTCAGTATTGGGAGCAAGCCTGGAAAATTTCAGAATGAAAACTGAAACCTTCCAAAAGGTAGGAGCAAATAAAAAACAGAGGATATTAATATAGCAACAGCTGGACTTCAGCTTTAATAATGTATATTTTTTTAGAGCACGTAGCAATTCAGATCAGACAGAGGTATTTCTGTGTGCTCCTGTTAAATCAGGCCTCTTGCCAATAACACAGTGAGAGGCTGGTACACTCTATTAAAATATTAATTACCAAGCCCCTTTCTTTTGATGGGTCTACTAAAGATACTTCAAATGGATATGTGAGAATTGATCAAAGATTATGCAGGTTGTTGCCACTGCTCACTGGGCATTTCAAACTAAAGGAGAACCTGACTCCCATGAAAAAGATACTGTGTTTTTACAAGCAATAAAAAAACACTGGTCACTTGATTGCTATGGGGATGGATATAACTAAACCGGGCTTTCTTAAGGCAGAGAGCACGATCTAAGAGAAACAAAAAAAGACATGGGAGAGGGAGGGAAAGAGCGAGCAAGAGAGAGCTGAATTGATTTCAGTCTGTTCAGGTCTAGCTGGAAAACACAATGCAGTGAAACGGTCCCTTAGTCGGCAAGCTTCTTTTCCTAGGTTTTTCCCATGGTTTGAAGTGGAGAGGGAGGGATGGTATTAGAAAAAGTGTGTGTGTGTGAGAAAGAGAGAGAAGGCTGTAGGAAAGGCAGAGAGATGAGAGACATCGTTTGGAAGGGTGTAAAATAGTCCTTTCCTTCTGGGGAGTGGAAAACTTTGATGTCCACATCTCTGGTTTTAAAGTGGCAGTGTCAGGTTCAGGCTGAAAGGTCCTGGTATTTGAATCTTTGTACTTGAGCTCGGGACTTTGCCTGTGCACACACCTGCACATCCCAGCACCTGCCAGGGCATCCACACAGCAAATGGGCCTTACACTTCAGAGGGGCAACAGAAAATAAGCAAGGAGATGGCTTCACTGGTTCCTTGTAGAGATTCATGCGGGGAAAAAAAGCACATTTGTATGTGTGTGCATGGAAAAAGACATAACCAAAAGGGAGAAAGTGCTGTAGGTTTTACCTGCTTTAGAAAGCTCTTTTCTTCTCGGCATTATGAATGCAGTTATTAGGCTCAGAGTGTGTTAAAAGGCTCACAATGGCTAAACAGATGAAGAAGCACAGTTACAGGTGAGGAGAATAATCTGTGAGAAGCACTGTCATTTGTCAGGCTTCACCATACTAGTAAATTCAGTTTCAAGAGTCACAACCTATGTCTGTTAACTAGAAACCTTTTCTCCTCTTCAAGGGCATGGGCATCTTGCCCAGCCTGGATGTTTTGTCCTTGAAAAGCATTTCAATATATTGCTACTAATAATTCAGGCATACTAACAATGCACTGTCCACTGCAAACTGCAGGAAAAGAGAAAGGATAGGACAAAATTTAGGACTCGTGGCAGTCAAGTGAATTCTGATAAGAGCTGATCCAGTGTGCATGTGTCTCTTTCTCCTTTTCTCCCTTCCAAGAGCAGGAAGGTTTGTGCTCATGGTGGAGATGAGAGGGCTCATGTTCTGCTGGGTAGCAAGCTAATCTCACTGGAATCTGCACCCAAAAACTGCACCATGTGCTAACAGGCTGCAAAACCAGAAAGGTATTTGAGAATTATGCAGTTTCAGATCAAGCCCATGGCAGATGTAAATGCTACTGTGATGGCCTGAGACTGTGAGGTCTCTGTTTCAAGCCAGAATAGAAGCATATGTGCATGGGGTGGCTTGTGGGTCCTGATGGGAGACAGACAATGGATCAATCTATGTTCAATTGACAGACCTCCTTTACTGGAGGGGGAGATTTTGACTTGAATCCCTGGAATGTCGGCATTTTTCTTCCAAATACTCAATTTTCAGTTTAAATAGATAGAGTGAAAAGCCTATTTTCATGGCAGGTGGGCTAGAGAAGGGAGGTTTTAATGACTCTTTATTCTTGGATTTATAATCTGACACGCTGTATGCACATGTGTTTGTCACAAAACTGTGTGAGGTGCCCACCACCCAACTACGCATTGTCCAACAGATGTTAAAGCCATCAAGTGTGTTTGCTTCCAGTTCCAAAGGAAAACATTCTCTATTTTGGGACCTGGGATTTTTTTTAAACTGATCTAAACAAACAAATAAAAATAGTCTTGGAGAGTGGGGGCTTACATGATCATAAGAAACTTGTGTAAATGAGGATCTAAGGCCTGTTCCCTGACCCATAAACTGGGTTAGTAATCAGTTGTTCCTGCAGTTTGTTATTGTCATCACAAAACCTGAGGTTAGGCTGAGGACTATTTAAAAATCACGTGGACTACCAATACAGGGTATCTAAACATACACTTAGTGCAGGGACAAAGCATTAATTGCTCCTTATAACAATACCTGAGAGGCTCAGTCACAGCAGAGGTCATGTCATGTGAGGTACTGTAGGAGCACAGAAAGGCCAGTGCCTTCCCCAAGGTGGGTACAGCTGAAGACCCCAAATCTATCGTGAATCTGTGAGGTGGGACCATGCAGAAGCATGGTGCTTCGCTGCAGGACTAGGACCTACTGTGCGTGGACAGCGGGATACTTTCCTTGATTTTTTTATATATATGTGTGCTTCATTTGTAAGAGGAGAGAGGCTAAAACATGCCTTATAAGTTGGCATAAGCTGAACTGAATAGAAAGAAAGGCTGTTTCTAGCACCAGCCAGATTCCTGTTGCTGCATTACAAGTCTCTCGACTTCAAATTAACGAACCCTGTGTTTCAGTAGTAAGAAACAGAATTAATCAGCAAGAAATAAAAATGTCAGCTTCCTGACTGAGAAATCCTACTGTGCAAGAAAGGACTAATAGTGAAATGTTTCCTCTGACTGTAGAAAAAGAGAGAAGCCTAGGACGGTAATAATTTTGCACATTTGTAGTTGTTGCAGGTAATTAGGCTCTGTCTGGGTTGTCTGGTCAAGGCAGACCCAAAAGTACTTGTAGGATTAGGTTTGCTCACTTTACTTAAACAAATTATTACCTTGTAAGTGATATGACAGCGGTGAATCCTCCAAGAGCAATGAAGCCCTCTGTACCCATGGGCACAGGATGAGTCAGGGCACTGTCAGACTTGCTCATGGCAGGGGAGGAACTGCATGACATAGCCATGTAGGTGGAAGGAAAATGCAGGATAAAACAGTATCACAGTCACTGCTACACCAAATATATTTGTATTGCTTTATAAACACTCCAAAAAGTTTTGGAACTACCTGTGGAATTAATGAAAACTGAGCTGAGAATCCCTAGAAAAAACTTTGTACGTCTTGATCTCACTCCCAAAAAAGCCAGCGGGTATTTGAATGTTTAGTATCTCAGGTTTTAAGTACGAAAGGAAAAAGCCCCTAAAATATCTTCATAGGTAGCCCCTATAAAAGAACAAGATTCAAAAGCATTCCTTCAGGAGATCAAGGACGGTCCAGCCTTTGAAGCCTGGAGGATTGGGAAATTTAAAGATCTTTGTGGCAATCATATTGTGCCATTAGAAATCTACCATTTGGAATTGTAAAGCATTTAAAAGGAATGATTCCAAATTCCACAGCTGTCTGGTGAGTGACAACTTGATGTGGCCTGGGGGGGAGGAAGAAGGTCATTGTTGGGAAAACAGTTAAAATGAACATTTTCTGAACAGATGCTTTAGATAATACTTTGATAAATGAGGTTTAAAACAAATAAAATATTCTGGGTGACTTCCTGGGAAGAACAGATTAGTAAAACAAACAAACAAAACTCAAAATGCAAAGACAAGAAATAGGTATATGGCTTGTACTTAGCAAATAATAGAAGATTGTTCAAAATAAAATGCACAATAAACAAGAGTCTGAACCAGCAAGATGAGACAATTCTGCTGGCTATGGGAGGTGATACATTTTTTTACTGCACTGCAGTTTTGCCAAGCGAGAAAGATTCTGGAAGGCTCTGTTCATTTTGATACACTAAAATATTTGAGAATCCCTTTTTATTGCCTTTTTCCCCAAACCATTCAAGCAGCTCAGCTGCTGATCAAAAAGCAAAAGCATTGCATGTGCCTAGCAAGTGGATAATGAAAGCGATCCCCCAAGTTTAGTATCTTTGTCGGCAGAGTGTAGTGAGAAAAGTAAACAAACAGCATCACTGATGACAAACTGATTTACTGAATTGTTTGTTATCATAATTTTCAGCAGAATCATGACTGAAAGTCCCAATCCTGTGGCTGCTGAGAACCTTGTAGGGACAGCTGCTTGCTGTGTGCCATTAGTACTCATCAAAAGCTCCTTGCGGATGGGCTTTGGAATAGGGTCTGTCGAGAATATTTTTAAGGGAAAATTTTTCATCTCCCTTTAACAGAACCCAAATGAAACAGCTTCTAATCCTCATTTCTTCTGGCAAATATTTCATAGGTAAAACGAAATCAGTATGTATAATTTGGGAGAAAATTTAAAAGCAGAAAATTTGCCCCCAAATTCAGCATAACCTTTTAATTTTATCCTCTTTAATCCTTTGATAATTTTTGTGCTTCTCCTACAGAAAAGCAATTTTGCTAATCACCTTCGTGCCAATCCCTGCATTCCTGACAATAGCGTGAACAGCTTCCATCAAAGTCTTTGATGTGGGAAAGACACACACACACATATAATCTGAAAACAATTCAGCTCCTTGGTTCTCAATGGTGAGCACTCTGCTTTAATAGAGTGCAAGTTCTGTGGAGGTTTCTAATCCTTTCTGCCAAACAGAAGAGACACAGTCAGGTAGCACACCTTATTCAGAAGTTAAAATAACATGTTACTGGCTCTCAGAGAAAATCAAAACAACTCAAGATCAAAAACAGATTCCGCCAACCCTAACGGGATAGACTTTCTACTCAGATAACTCTTGATCTAAGTGTGTAACAAGTAACCTGCTTTAATCCCTCAAAGCGATGGTGTTACAGATAAGTACTGTAGTAGCAGAGGAGGTGTCTTAAGTTTCAGAAATACACAAAAGCATTGGTTGGAAGGAAAAACAAAACAAAGAGCTGTCCACATGAATGTGTCTTTAGCTGGAAAGGTGTATTTGAGGGCACAGCAAATAATAAAACCCCTTGAAGACAAAAAAAAAAAAAAAGACAGGCAGGTATTCAAATGGTGTTTCTCCAAGCTGGATTTCACTGACTTATGCTGTAAAGGCTTTACAGATATAAGCCCCCTAGATTTTTAGTTTACAAACCCTGCAAGCCATGATGTTGGAATGGTCTGCTGCTTCCTTTTCTAGAGGTTCAGAGTGGTCATGAGCCATGAAAAGGAGTGCGATCTTTGACTGTAAGATTTGGGAAAGATACATTATTAGGATTACACTGCACTGAGCACCTGCTCCAAGTCCCTTATTAGAGTGTGAACAATGCAATGGAAATAATCACGCTACACATAGTTTTAGGAATGGTTCAGGACCTTCCTTGGTTCTTGCTCCTGCAGACACCTACATAAGCACTTTGGCATTATTGGGAATACTAAGGCCATGGGGTTCCTAGTCTGCGATGCACAGCTTTGACAGCTCTGCAACAGGCAATAGCTGAAACCATGCCCGAGAACAAGTGTATGCAGTTGCTGGTATATTTCTCTTAAAATTTAAGAACCCAGAGAAAGTAATGGATGACATCTACGTTTTAGGCAAAAAATAACTGTTACTATGTTGTAAGACAATTATCCATACTAGAAAACAATGCCACATTTAAGAGCAATGTATAGTAATTTTTTTCTTCATACTGCTCTGTGTCCCCCGCTTGGAGCATATTCTAAGGAAACCAAGATTACTGGATGCAAGCACATTTCATCTTAAGCAAGTATTTCACAGTTGTTTATACCTTTGGTCACAAATTGAAGGGCACTAATGCACCCCTTCTTCAGATGCACTTGTCCATAACCTTGGACCTGGTATCACAGAGGGTCGTCCTGCACGTGTTATTTTGCACCCAGGCCTTCTGGTCTGCACCAAGTAGTTTTCCTTGGTAAAGCAGCACAGCCACAGTCTGGAGACCGTCCACTGGAATTTGGGTGCCACACAGTGCAGGGAGACATGCACTGTGCAGATGCTGCCTCTGTAGAATAAGAGAGCTTAAGACCAGAAAAGACTCCTTGGACTGCTGTGGTCTGATATCCTGATATTAGGACTCTCCAGGTCCGTTCCTGGTTAAGTTTTAGCAGTTTTGGTCTAGCCAGTCTCTCTCTCTCTCTAAGGAAAATAATCTGAAACCAAACCCAACTGGTACTGTTTTTTATAAATCCAGTAATGGTTAATCTACCATAAATCTTGGTAAGCTGTTTCAACAGTTAATTTTATTCACTACAAGAGCACACTTTACTAATGAATGTTTCCCATCACCTTCTGTCAAGAGATCTTATCTCTTTGTCTGTTAAACAGAAGATCCAGATTTTTCTTCCTGTTTCAGTGCTCATAAGGTATGATCACCTCACATCTTAACCTTCTCTTTAGAACGCTAAATAGACTGAGCTCTTTGGGTCTTACTACAAAACATGTTTGACAGTCCTGTAATCATTCTTTACTAGCCTTCTTTGAAACCCCTCTAGTTTTTAAACATCCTTCTTGTAATGTTGTCTGGACAAATTATTTCCAAAACAGTCACAAGAGAGTCAAAACCAGAGGTAAAAGAACCCCCAGCTCTTGTTTTTTTTTCCCAGGACAGCACTAGCCCTTTGGTCACAGCACTGCAGAAGGAGCTCACGTTCAGCTGATTATTCATCTTAATGAAGTCTTTACGGAATTGCAGCTTTGCAGGATAGAGTTACATCCTTTCAGTGTGACCTACATTCTTTGTTCCTAGATGTGAGACTTTACATTTGGCTTGATTGAAATACATATGATGTGATTATGCCTAAACTTAACTTATGGCTATGCAGCCATAAGCATCCTTTGCCTCTTGCCCCATGCTTTGTGCCTCCTACAAAGCTCTGCTAAGAAGGATTTCAGATTTTTTTCAGATTGTTAGTAAAAATATTAAATAGTGTAGGGTGCATAAGCAGTCTCTCTGTGGGATCCTACTAGCGAAAGACCAACTTGGTAATAAGTATGTCTTTACAATAACAATTTAAGACAGAGAAGTCATTCAGCTTTTAATAATTTTAATGTTTCAGACAATGCTGTTACAAAGAGAACTAAGTTTCATATCACCAGAAAGACATGAAGTTGATATAAAACTGCATTCACACAAAGTTCCCATAATCTTAAGCAAAATTTGTTATATTACCTCCCTTTCAGCTGGCTACTTAAGTCCTGTACTAGACATGCTGTTATTTCACCCGAGCTCAAACTCAGGTTGAGAAATTTTTAATTACTTCATGTATCACTCCTTAAAAATGCTGATAAAAAATTTTCTGCCTTTTGGAATTTCCCTGACTTCCAGGGTATATTAAAATTCAGTGTAAATGGACCAGGGAGCTCCTTATCCGGCAGATTTGAACCTCTTAAATACGAGGCTTCCAGAGTTGGTGATTTACTCCTAGGAGTATTTGGGAGCTTGAGATTAGACAGGCAAGATGACCTTCTGGAACAGGATGCAAGTACTGTCAAATGGCCTGTGTGCTATGGTAACCTCATTATATGCTGAAATTTATTATCCTACCCCACCCTGCAAAATGAGATGTAGATTGTGGTGGCTAAGTGATACCTGTTCAAAGCATTCTAGGCAGATGATAAACTTCTTATAATTTACCTATTTTTTTAATTTTGAGGGAGAAGTTTCCCCAGCATTTCAGGCTTCTGTAGAGTGGAAAGTACTATAAGGAAGAATAACACAACATTAGACTCATATTTTCCTGCTCCACAGGCTGTGGAGAGGTACTTTGCCATTTTGGACCAGAATCCTACTGTGTTGTCAGTACTCCAGGCTCCTGTGGATGGCAACAATGACTCAGTTATTATGAACTGTTCTTTCGAGGTGGTGTGCTTACGTATGTGTACACACACGTGTGAACTGGGAACACTTTTCAGACCCTACTCTGTGGAGCTCTGGAGGGGGAATTGGACTGCAAAGAAGGGTGCTGGTGAAAGCCCTAAATCCATTGTAGCAGGGCCTGCTCTTACATTGGGAAGACCGTTTCTTTTATGTGTCCCAGGAATCTGGGAGTGTTGAAAACTGCTGTGCAGCATCAGATGACCCCTTTGTGGGTGACAGGTGCTCCTGACCCTGGTCAAGGATAATGAATGAGCATTAATCACCTTGCTGTTCACCTTCCTTTGCAGGGGTGCAGCGCCCAGCTGGGGCTGCTCCAGGTGGTGAGGCAGATGTTCTGGTTACCTGGGATCACCATCCCCACCATTAATTGTTCACGTTATTAATGCATACTCGGATCAGGTGACGTTGCTAATCCCAGATCGGAAGATACAGACCCGTGCGCCGGTCGTGGCGTGGTGTGGCGTGAAGAGGCGCGGGGGGGAGGGCAAGTGGCACAGGGGGAGTCCCAGCGGCTCCCGTTAATGAATTAATCCGCTAACGCGGGTGGGCTCGGCGGCCCGTGCCCCCTCCGGCCCCGGCAGCCGCCTCCTCCCCCGGAGGGGGCAGTGACAGGCAGCGGCTCCTGCCCCATGTGACTGGGGAGCGGCTGCCCCGTCCATGGCTTGGCCTCCCCCGGGCAGCAGCAGCTCCGGCTCCCGGGGAGGAGGGGCGGGAGCTGCTGCTCCATGGGGAGGAAGGGCAGCCCCCGATCCCCCCAGGCGGAGGGGGGATCCCGGGCCGCCTCCCCCCCCTCCCCGCTCTGGGCCTTACCGGAGGAGCTGCTGCTCCTCATCTGCTCCTACCTGGACGCGCAGGCCTTGGGCCGCCTGGCCCAGGTCTGCCGCCGCCTGCGCTTCCTCAGCAGCCGCGATCTCCTCTGGAGGCGCATAGCCCGCGGCTGCCTCAACTCCGGCTTCACCCAGCTCGGCACCGACCTGTAAGCGCGGCCTTCCCGGCGGAAGGGCGGGGGGCGGCGGCCGCGGCGGCCGGGAAAGGCCGGGGATGCCGCGGCCCAACCGGTTGCCAGGGCCGCGGTGCGCTCCTGGCGTGGCCGCCGCTGGGCCGCGAGGGGCGTGGGACGCGGGCCATTCCCGAAGCGCGGTTGCGCCGCCCTTTCCCTGCGCCAGGAGGGGCGGTGAGGGCCCAGGAAGGGCCTCCCTGGGAGGGAGCGGCCGATGGCGCACCCCAGGGTGGCGGGGCCTGGCCCCGGCGCTGCCCAGAGGGGTTGGGGGAGGCGCCTCTGTGCCCGCGAGGGAGCGGGTGAGGATGGCGGGGGCGTC
>VXAZ01001232.1:607699-698218 GCA_013399875.1 Gymnorhina tibicen
TGCGGGTGAGGATGGCGGGCGCTTCGCGGGATGTCTCCTTGTCAGGCCCAGCCGGAGTGCTGGAGCGTGAAGCCCTGTCTGGAGAACTGTGTCCAGTTCTGACCTCTTCAGTACAAGAAAGACGAGGAGCTACGGGAGAGGGTCCAGTGGAGGCCACGAAGAATGATGAGGGGTCTGGAACATCTTCCCTGTGGGGAGAGACTGTGGGAGCCAGGCCTGTTCAGTCTAGAGATGACTGAGAGGGATCTCATAAATGCCTTTAAGTATCTCAAAGTGCAGGTGCCGGCAACAGGATGAGGACCAATGGCCATAAACTAAAACACATGAAGTTTCACCTCACCATGAGGAAGAACTTTATGCTGAGGATGGCAAAGCACTGAAATGGGCTGCCCAGGGAGGGCATGGAGTCTCCCTCTGGAGACATTCAAAACCCACCTGGACACATGCCCGTGTAACCTGCTCTGGGTCACCCTGCCTTGGCAGAGAGGTCGGGCTAGGTGATTTCCAGAGGTCTTTTCCAGCCCTAATAATTCTGTGATTCTGTGATCTTCTCAGTCCCCAGACCCCTCCAAACACTGAGGCTTGGGAGCTTCAGGCTAGGGGAGGTTGGAACACAAGGAGACGGACAGAGCTGCTGTGTGCAGCTGGGGTGGCTCCTGTATGCCCACATGCTCTCCCCACTTCTGAGAAGTGATCCCTGCCATGGTCTTGAAAACACCTCAGAGAAGAAGCTGCAAGGGAGCAAGGCCTGGGACAGCATCCTGGGAAAAGGCTGGAGAGTGGGCTTACTGCATTTTTAGGTGCAAGAGCTCTCATGGGCCCCCAGGAACACATCTTAGGTTCTCACAGAGCATCTTGCTGGTATAAATGGTGATGGCTGGCACAGAGAAAATGACTCTTGGGCTTTTCATGGCTTCTGGGTTTTCAAGTTTTGTGAGTAGGAATTGTTCGAGTTTTTTTCCTGGGGTCTTTATTTTTCCCCCAGAAAACAGCAGTTCACTACATAGGTTAGGGATAGGGTCAAGCCCTCTAGGCTTTGCAGTGTGTATGACACCAGCATCTTTCTAGATGAAGTGCCTTTGGGGCTTGGGCCTTGGCAGTGGTTGGTGAGGATCCAGAGTTTGCCTCTCCTCTCTCAAATTTGCCTGTGTACCAAACGTCACTTGGAGGCAACCACACAAAGTGGGCTTTCCTTCCCGATTTAAGGATCCCAAGAGGAAGTTCCTAGGATCCACTAATCCCTTCCTATGGCTTCTCTTTAGCTGCCATTGCCATTCAGTGACTCAGTATTGTTTCCATAAACACTGTGGTGACATCACTCGAAGGCATGGCAGGTTTTGACCCCTATTTTGCTGCCTGTTGTTGCTGTCTCATCAATGCATAGACTTTAGAGAAACAATTATGTCTTCTGCTGGCAGGAGCAGAAGTTTGGTGCTGCTGAAAATCCTTGTGTTGGGTTTTCAGGCCAGCACTTCAACCCACTTGGAGTTCACAGGTTGGAAGTTAAGCACAGTTCCCTTGGAAATTAGCAGGAGTAAGCACTGCGGAATGGCTGTGCGTTGGACTCTTGTCTACTGTGATATACGATTTTGTCTCCCGAGGAAATGAAGTTCTGTATTTTTCATTAAGAATAAGGTGATACTCTGCTCCTTCAGTTGCAGGAGGGATCAGGTGTACAGCAGAGCAGGTGCAGTGTGTGTAAGGACCACCACTTCCCCCTGTGGAGGAATGCAGGTCTATAAACAGCTACAGAAGAGATTGTCTAGGTCAGAGGGTTTCAGAGAAGGGAAGGCTGCTTGAGTTATCATAAACTCCTAGGGATTTCAATGCTGGTAGATTTGCTATGAACAGGGTTTTTTTAGTAATTCTGGGATGTACTTTTACGCTGTGTCCTATTTTCAAGTTTTCCTCAAACAACTCTAGTACTGAGAGCTGCTTTTAGCGTTGGTCAGCACTGCCTCGATCCTGGGGAGTTCAATCATGGGTAACACACCAAGTTACATTAAAAGTGGTTATGAAGAAACCTTGACATGTATCTGGAGGATGTTTCCTTTAATTACTTTAAACTTCATAGAAAGCTCAGACAGTCTCCAGTTCCTTGAAATAGCATACCAAATCCTGTGGAGGATACCTGAAAAACAAACACTTGTTTTCCCCGGGTGGAGATCCAGCATCTGAGGGCAGTTGCAGGAGTTTTACTCCAGTAGGGTAGACAGTTTGGCAACAGACACAAGGCAAGGGCATATTGCAGAACCAGGAGGTCTGAATATCTGAACATCCCCAGAAGAACCAGTATGGCTGCATGTGTTGAGCTGTACAGCTGTAAAATTTGTTCTCAGCTGAAGAAGAGTTTAATAGTCCCTGTGGCAGCTCAAGGGTTTTAACTAGCTAGGTCTCTTCTGTAACACTTGTTCCTCGTGCATGTCTCCAAGACCAAGAGCAATCTCCAAGGTTGCTGCTCTTGCAATTGGGGGAGTGAGTAAGATTTGCAGCGAGATACTGTATTTTATTTGGCTAGTCAGTACAAGGTGGGGAAGGAGTTTAGGCAAGCTTCTAGGCACACCATCCTTCTTGATAGCAATTCTAAGTAGGAGCCTGGTAGATTGCTCATTGAAAGTTAAATTTGAGCTGAGTAGGTATTTCAGCTAAAATACTACTGTGTAAATAGAATGGTGATGAAGATGATGGATAGCTGGACTTTCTTGATAACTGTGCTTTCTTAGCGATATGGAATAACTCTTGAGTTTGTCAAGCTTGGCTTTGACTCACTCAGGAGCTGAAGCTTCTATTGCATGTTCTGGCTAATGTTGCATGAGGTGAACACTAGTTTTTACTCTTGAGAGCTTTTGGTGCAATACTGTGTGCAATTGAGAAAGCAAAGGCTGGAACCGTTTATGGTTAATGAAATAACATACATGGTTCTAACATTAGATCTTAAACTGATGGTCCCTGGGAGGCTGGCATAAGTTAAAAACTAGTCTAGGGAGTATTTACAGTTTAAAACAAAAATCCATCTCAGAATAGTTCGATCATTTCTGCTGTTAAGTGGCTTTTGATAAGCCATCTGTTAATGCTTTGTAAATAGCAATAAATTTGAGCCTAGAGGAGATAGCTGTGAAACTTAACCCCCGCCCCCACTTCCCCATTTTTAAAAAGGTGATTAACTTGAAAATGACACTATTTCTTTAAAATGTTGTTTCTGTTGGGTATATCTTCAGATAATTGTCACAACAAGGATCAGAAGGAACAAGCTTTATCTTGTATGTGCAAAAAACTGTTTGCACAATCAGCTTGCTTATAAAACTTCTTTCTGCCAAAATAGGGAGGAGAGAAGATTGCAAACCCCTAGCTGTTAGCAGCATGGAGAAGAAAAATTGTAGTGAAATATGTGAAAAAAATTGATTTTATCTGATTTTTAAAGTTGTCATCCTGGCTACATACCTTTGAAAATTGCCAGCTGTGGTTATCTCTGGACACATGCTTGGGCTTAAATGATATTAAATTAAGTTGCTAATGATATCTTAGGAAGATGTGGACTTAAGCCGTTATGCTGACAGGCATATTCACAACATTGACAGTCTCTCATATTTGCCCTTTCCGGTAGATTCAGACAAATGGGAGCCACAGAGTTAAGCCAAGTTAAATATTTAAGGTATGGATTCAGTTGTGCACTTGCAGGAGAAGAAAAAAGTTTGCTTTGAGGGATGCATGAGTACACTTCATTCCTTCGGCAGAAGGGAATCGCTATGTTCACATCAGCCTGAGTCACTGTGTGTTAGGGATGGCAGGGGCTGACCTGGAAGAGTTCTTAAAGCACATTCTTAGTGTTAAAAATGTGCTGTTTCTTCGTTGAATCAGCAGTAACTAAATGTTCAATAGAATATTGTGTCACTATTATGGAAGTACAGAGTGGTTTTAGATGGATGTGCTTCTTGGCATCTGAACTGTGAGTCTCTCCAAATCAGCTTGTCACTTTTTCTGTATAGACAAGTTAAATTTATTTATGGATCTGTACTGCTACGAGACCTTGTTGCGAGGGTGGTAAAAAGAGAGTCCCTATGCTGAAGATTTTTGCTTTACTCAGTCACAGGAGCAGCTGAAGTAAAAGTTGAGCCACGTCTTCACGATGTAAGGTGAAAGGAAAGTTCTTTGTTTCAAAGATGTGTGGCAGCATATCACAGAAAAGTTAAGGCTTAACAACGCTTTCTGCAGCTAAACTGTAGCTGTGTAGTAACACAAAGCCTTTGGGGGTTTTGGTGATATAGTGATATTACAGTTGTGTCCGGTAGCCTGTGTCTGTTTTGCCAGCTGTTGTACAGGCCCAGCAAGAGCAGTCTCTGCCCTGACGAGCTTGCTGCCTAAATAGCCAGGGTAAACAAGGGCTGGAGGGGAAGGAGAGGCAGGGAGATGTCAACCAAGCTGCCCTCTGTGCAGCAGGTCAGTGTCAGAGCCAGGAATAGCAGAGAGTGCTTTAAGCCTTTATCCAGGGCCTACTTGCTGGACCACCTTGGACTGAAGAAATCGGAGAGGCAAAGAGCTCATTGCAAGGTGATTCTTTATTTAAAGCATGGAAGAAAGGAATAAAGTTGCAGCTGGGCTAAACTTATTTCCTCTTTGTTACAAAGGAATTTTAGAGGCCAGGTTAAAAGTTGGAACCTAAATAGCTTGACAATTTGCTCTTTGTAATGTATTAATAGATGTCAAAATATAGAAATGTTCCACTGCATGTTTTTTCTTTCCCTGTCTCCTGTTCTGCCTTGCCCACTAGGGTCATGGTATTCTCCAGTTCAGAGAAACAGATTCATTAATGGACAACTTTATCATCTATGAGTATTTAAGAGCTTGTGTAAGCATTTTGGTGAGTTAATAAAAGCTGTGTTTTCTCCAGATCTTGGAAAAATGTATACACCTACAGGAGCAGGAAATGGCCAATCTGTGCAAGTCAAATCCAAATGCAAACTGCAGCAATCATAGGAGACCTCAGCCTTCACCACTGGAGGGGGAGGGAGTGTGAATGCTTGTAAAGCTGCTTCAGTTTCCTTCATCTTTTAAAACTTGTTTTAAAAACAAAGTTTCATTACTTTAAGAGAGAAATGAAGAAGGCAATGAACTAGTGCAGATGATGCAGAGGGGAATACTCTGGGGAGGATATTGCAGTTCTTGCTTTGTGCTGGAAAAGTCAGTGGTTTTTATAAACTATTGTTACATTTATTCTTACTCTGTCTTAAACTGTTAATGCTGGGCAGGACAGATCTACCAGGACAGTTCCACAACATTGAAACTGCTGCTTCTTCTGGGAATGTGAAGTTGTTTGCAAGAGTTCTTTGAGGCCTGCCTGCCCTTCCCTTAAGATCTTCACAAGTTCAAAGAGGAAGAATTTTATGTAGTTCAGGGCTTAAAATATGTGTGCTTTGTCGCTATTACCCCTGTTGGACTAGCTATGGGTTGTTTCATTCCATCCAAGTACTACCCCGACAATCTAATCTTTCAAATCAGAATACACATGACACCTATTCAGCAGCTTCAGGTTTTCTCATAATCTTTCCAGGGCAGTATATTTTTTAAAGAAGCCCAGATTTCATCTCCAAAAAGCCTACGCAGGTCCCTGAGAGAGTCCAAACCCTGCCTGGAGTTTCTAGCCCAAATCCCCTTGTAATCACTTGTAAGGGAGAGAGAATCTGATGGCAGAGTGGCCTGGCTCAGTCTTGGTGGTGGTGTTTTTTTGGGAAGCCTTTGTGAAAGTGTGTGTCCTTGCTGTGTGTACAGAAATTTGTTTGCACCTCTGGGTATTATGACAGCCTCTGTGTCTTCTTGAGGTGACTTGTTCACAAGAGCTGTTTGGTGGAGCAGTTGACAGCCTGGTAGCATCTGAGATGGCACAGACACAGCAGAGGAAGCCAGGAACAGTGAGGAACAGTCGCAGAGCTCTCTTCCATCTCAGAGTTATTTGAACCCATGTCCCGTAGGGAGGGGGGAGTACAGAGGACAGGCTGAACGTGGCAGTAAGCTAAATAAGGGTCATGTGCTAAAGGAATTCAGTTGGAATTTTTGTCCTGGAAGAGACATTTTGAAAGCTGGCTGACTTGTTGAGGACAGCAACAGGGGCTCCTGACATAAATAGCTTTTCCCTCTCGGCTGTCTGTTGGTGGCCCATGACTTGTAGCTGCACTGGGACCCTGCCACTCAACAGGTGTGTCCCGATTACACAAATAAGTGCAGTTGGTCCTTGTGTTAGCCAGCCTTGCCACAGGGCCAAGGTTGAAAGTGGGGCTTAGCCACTGTGACCTGTTTGTTCTCTGTATGACCCTTCCAGTCAGGCCTCAGGCAGGCTGGTGACAGCTTTTATGCAGACAGCAGATTTTATCCACAGAAGAAATTCAGTCTCAGCAGGTCTCTGCAGACTTGCATTTCCAGATGAGCTCTTCAGTACCTAAAGTGTAGCAAAACATGAAGGGCTTTGGTGGTTAAGGATGCCCCATGCAGCTGGGAAAATACACGGTATGACATGTTGGTGTTATCTTCTGTAACACGGTCTGTGTTGTTGCAGGCACCACTGTTTTGGCACATGCTGAAATTGTAGACAGCCAGCAGAAATCTCCCTGGGATGCACTACAGCACAGAAGCTCTTGCTGTTGCAGAAATACCATTTCTGGTGGCAAAGGACTTTGGCTGGGGAGGGGATCATTGAAGGCAAGATCTGTTGGAGCTGATGTTCCCTGGCTGAGTGATTCTTTCGTTGCTTTCTTTTGGGGCCCAGGCCAGAAACTGCCTTGGTAGCCGAGGTCACCTGGGTCAGTGGTGCTGCGTGGGGACAGTTCCAGTCTCTTACTTCAGCAGCTGGGAAGTGGGCTCCAGAAGGAATATTACATTTCTTTTGGTAACTCTGCCAAGAAAGAGAGGAAATTCATAATTTGAGCAAAATATTTTTAACTTTTTTTTGTAGGATGGGGTGAGGTAGGAAGGGGGAAATGAAAAGTTCTTTATAATGGGTTGCTTGGGATGACTTTTCTCTTGAAGCTTTCTCTCAGGCTGTAAGAAATGTTCAGCTTCTCTTTCTTAGTGTAACGAAGTCTTGGTAAAGGGAGCTTCCATCAGGAGTGCGTGCAATTGGAAGCATGCATTGGCTCAGGTCATGTATTGCACTATATGATTTGAGATCCTGCTAGAGTGCTTTTTGATGGTAATTAGATAATATCAAAGACAGCCTTGCATGTCCTGAGTAATGTAACTTTATCAGATATTGATAATTGTGATGCCCTAGCAGAGGTGTAAGATGCACTCTAAAGGGCTTTAAGAACATTTTGCTTGAATTTCTTTCTGTTTTCATAATCAGTGTTCACTGATTCCTTCATTCTGTGTTTCCTGTCATCCTTGTAGGATGCTAGACTGTACCTCCGTTGCCTTCTGATGCAGGCCTGTGTAGGTCCTGCTAAAAATAGCAGTCCCTCCCCAGTGAGTCAGCCTTCAGCAGTCTTGAAGTTCACTGTTGGGTGGCTTCTCTGGGAACACGAATGCTGAGATCTTGATTTCACAGAGTACTTAAGCATGTGCTGAATTTTAAGCATGTGGCTTAGTATTTTTCTGGATTGTATACTAAGAAAGATCAAGGTATTTATTGGCCAGTGGATAGTGTTCCCTCCATAGCATTTTATATAGCATTTGGCTTCGTAAGGTGGTTTAGTCTCCTGAATCTTTGGATGTTCAACAGAGTTGCTGAAGTGAGAGGTACCTAGTTAGGTCAACCACTCAGTGCAGATGTGTGATGTCTATTGATTGCCTCAGATCATCATGGAAAAACTCTTAGAAGTTTGCATGTGTAGAAAGTGTGTTGATCATGACTGAAACAAAATAGGCTCTTGTAGGGGAGAAAAGGAGTTCTTTTATCAAATTGTTAAGTTTATATGATAATGCCCTTTTTAACTTTCTAAGATTTGAGAATTGTTCTCATGCATTGCAATGATTCTCATCACAATTTTTGATGTATTCTGGGAATTGCTCTGGGAGGGTGCTGTTGAGGAAGCAAATCAAATTATCAAATTGTATCTCAGCACTTGATTCCGTAACTGGGCTTGATTTAACTTCTGATATAAGGGATCGAGTGTCTTTGACCAACACTGCACTTCAGTCTTTGCTGCCCCATAATTGGCAAAGGGGAGGGATGTATCAGTTCCATTTCTACATCTTTCTCCATGTGTTTTATCCCTTTTCTTGCCTCTATTTTGAATAAATAAAATGTCTGGAATATAAAAGGGGGATACTTTTAAGACATTTTAAAATTAGCTGGATCCAGAGTTGCTATATGGAGGAGGAAGGCTGGATGAATAATATATCTATTAAGAGTAAAACAAAAAAAAGACAAAATAATGCCACCATCTCCCGCTCCCCAAATCCCATCAGACCTCCCCCACATAGTCCTCCCCACCCAACCCTCGTCCCTTCCAGACAGGAACTGTTGCTATGTGGGAAAGAATGAGGTGTCTGCTACAGGTAACTGCAATAGTGAACTGGTACTCTGGGCCAAGCCAACCTGTGACTCTTTGGAAATTCCATTTTCGGCAGCAGGAGGGTCCAGGCCTGCTAGAAAAGGGACCAGCAGGGTAAGATGGAGGCTGCTTTTTTGACCTTGGATTCACCTTTTTCAGAGTCTTGGAAATTACATCTAGTCTTAGTAGGGTTTATGCATTGAGTTCAGAATGTCTGGTTGGGCCAGCGTGTGTTGGGAGGGGGATGTGGCACGAGTGTGTTTTCCATCACTGTGCAAGCTGGTGACTTAAAATCTGTATGTGGGGAGAACCTAACTGAGGGTTGAGAGTAGGGAGGAGAAGTGTTTTGGAGTAATGAATGGAATTGGATGTAGGCGGAGAGCCTGAACTCTGTCTGGGAGAGTAATAAGCAATGATGAGAGTGGACCTAACCTGGCTTTTCAGTACTGTGCATTCCTCATCTCAGACACTATCTGGCCTCATGAGCTCCTGCAAGTACTCCCTTTAAAAAAGGAATTCCTCTTCTTGCAGCCTAGTCTAACTCTATTTTGGTTTTGTTTGTTTGTTTTTAAATGGCTATGAAAAATAAAGAGCCTGCAGCTTTCTAAATTCAGTTTTAATTGCTGTGGCTCTACTGATCATAAACGTAAAGTTGCAAAGCTTTCTAGAGGATGAAAAGCTTTTCTGTGTGTGGTTTCTGTTTTTGTTTAAAATGGGTCACATGCCCAGGAATGCAGTCAAATTATAATGGTGACTAAGTGCCGGAAAGCATAGAAGAGAGGAGGGAAGGGTGAGCAGAAAAAAAGGAGCCTGAGGCTATGGAAGGAAGGCTGGGAAAATAAGAATCTGGCCAGACCCCAGGGCCAGGTTAGAGATTCCTACACCCATTAACAACCACAGGAGATGTTTATTTACAGGGAGCTAATCTTTGTTTTAAAAATGACAGAGTACCCAAAAATGCTACTTTTGGGAAGTGGATTGGAGGGACTGTAGGGATGGGAGGAGGAAACTGGTTCTGATGAGGCACCAGTTCCCATCTCTCAAGGATCTTCCCTTGTTCCTGTGCATCTAGGTGTGTTGGCTGTTGAGAAATGCATGAAAGCCGGATAAACTCTTGTAGTCTAGTAAGTGGTTCACAACCCCTGGTTACAAAGGATAACTTCTACAGTTTCTTCTTGTTTGTAGTTTTCTGATCCTTTTTAGCTAAGCAGCTCCAGCAAGGATATTGAGTAATTAAATTTATGATATGAGAAAGATGGGAGCTAAAGCTGCCTTTCCCCCTGTCTTTACTCAACCCTGGATCATGAAAACAGAACAGATGTTGAACAGCTTCTTGAACTGGGTATGTTCATGTAGACTCTAAAGAGACCTTGGTCCCAGGTCTCTGCGGTACCTACTTTTTGTCACATCTTGAAGAGTGTTGATCTTGGTTTGTCTTAGCTGATCCCAATAACTTTGATTTGTAACCCAGCAACAGCTTATGAGCTATAGTCTCTCTTTTAGTAGCTTTGTCTGATTGTAAATAGAGAATTTTCCAGCGATATGCTGGAATTCTCTATCCTTTGGTGAGCTGCTGCAAAAGATAGTTTGTCTTGGGGTGTGTGTGCATTGGGTGGTTTATACAGATGAATGTATTTTATCTTTAGTTTGAACATGTCGTGATTTTTGATTATTGTATCTGGTTATGTGATTGACAGGCAGGTGAGACTCTGGAGCGGTTTCTTTACTAGTCCTTCTGGATAGACACACTCTGGCTTCTCATTTCAGTGTTCTCCTGACTAGTGTTTCCTCCGTCTGTTCTTGTGTGGTGTTGTCCTTGTCTTAAATGGCTCTTTTCAGTCTCTATTAAAAGGGTGATGTCGTATATCTCTGGTTTTTCTGGTGGTTTCTTTCTGTGTCATCTTGTTTGGATTACATTTTGTCTGAACCTGTGCTGCATTCAATATATTTAGTCAAGTCTTTATCATATTTAAGGTTCGTGATCATCAGAGGTGGCTTTCTTTGCTGATGATTCCCCACTTTTCCCAGTGTTCCTTTCTTGTCAGCTCTCATGAGTGTGCTCACTGTAGTGTGGCTCTGGCACCATCAGTGTGTGTCAGTTCATCACTGTGAAACCAGAGTGAGATCTTAAGAGCTTACCTGTGGCCATCTTGAGTGCATTTGTTGTCCAGAAAGCATCAGTCCTGGTTGCTAATCTCATCTCTCCTCCTCTCTCTGCAGAGCTGCTGGCATTCCAGTGAAGGAAAGGGTGAAGGTATCTCAGAACTGGAGGCATGGACGCTGCCGGAGGGAGATAGTCCTGAAATGGAAATGCAAGCAAGTGGCTTCTTTCTCTTCTTCTTTGTTATGTGACAACTGCTTTGGGGCCTTGGGTTTGTGCCTGTGCCCTGAAATGAGATGTTTCCTGCTCCTTGTGATTCCTGGGCTCTTATGAGTGATTGTTGCTGGCTTATTTTGGTTGTTGCTGGCTAGCTGGGTGCGGGGTAACTGGAGTTGCTGCCTTGCCCTAGGGATTCATGCTGAGTGTCAGGAGTCTCTTTTCTTAGTAATTTGAATTTGTCTTTGTTCTGATCTGTACAGTTCTAATCACATTTAGCAACCTTTACTACAGATTTCAAACTGTTGCATTCATGTCGACTGCTATATACCATGAGCCATCTTTTGTCCTGCTCTCAGAATGAGCTCCCCTTGATCCCACATGTGGATTTAGGTGTCCCTTCAAAATGCTTCATTTGTCTCCCATGGTTTATCCTGGACCTTGATTTGGATGTACAAATCTAAAATGCTAATTGCCATTCATCTGCCTTTTGCTCCTTCATTGTCATACCTTGTGCTTCTCTCCTTCACTTAAAAAAAAAGTATATTTGACATTAATGATAGGAGCTTGTTGTTAAATTCTTGTTTGCAAAGGTGTACTTGGCTTTCAAAGCAAAGCATAAGATAGGTCTCTTGTTTGAGCAGCACATCTAAATTTTCAGCCTTCACATCATCAGACTGAAGGAAAAATGAGAAAGACTATGGTTTTGTTAGCTGCTGAAGAACAGGGACCTTCTACTGAGCTTTCATGCCTTTTTGTGCTGTGTAGATTGAAGTGGTGGATAATGTGCCACTTCTTGTCTAAAGTCCCGGGAACAGCTGTAATGAGCAGAATGGGTTTTGGTGCAGGTTGTATACCTGCCTTTGAAGTGCTTGCAACCATCTGTGAAGACAGGCTCTGTGGATATTAGAGATCATTACTAAACCAGCTTCCCAAGTGAAAAGGCAAGGACTGATTTAATGAGGCCACCATCCAAATGGCATCCCCTAATTTTCACTTATCCTGCTTCAGATTTGTTACTTCTCCTTATGAAAAAGCCATAGAAAAAGGTAAAAATCTAAACTCCTGCAAAAGGAGAGCCACAGAAACTGGCTGTAGTCTAGGTAAGCTGGATATTCACTTGCTTTTAGAGGACTGCGTAGGAGTGGAGGAAGGAAGGGGAAATCAAAGCCTGCCTAAACCCAAAGCTCCTGCTCTAAAAATGCCTCTTACTTTTTCCATCTATATGATCAAGTCCCAGATGAACATTATAAACTCAACTGCTTTGTCCATGTGATTAAAAGCCTGTTACTGGAGATAAATACAGGCAAGCAGGAACCTTCTGTCTAATGAGCAACCTTGTCCTCTTGCTTGTTTCTAGTTGTTCATTGTGATGTTACGAGGTACGGCTGAGTGTAATGACTCGAATGACACAGAAAATCATGACCTCTGAGGATAGATGATCTGAAAAAAAGAGGGAGACAGGTTTTGATGAGAAGCCCACCTGCTTTCAAAGCCATTTGTTCCTGAATAGTTTGAAAACTGAAAGGCAGCACTATAGAAAGGCTCTGGATTTTCTCGGTGTTTCCATGGGCATTGGTGCACTTGGCAATGACTGCAGAGCAGAGACAATTTCGCACATCTGTGCCCCACAGGACATGAGTCCCATGAGTCCTTGTATCTGGCCTCACTATATCCAGAAATTTTATTTGCTGATTCTCTGGTGGCTACACAAAAGCAAAATCTTGAGCAAAGATCTCACTGCCTAAGTGTGTATTGTAGCCTATTTTGTTCTGTATTTTGGTTTTGTTTCAAGAATAAATAAACTTCTTGAGATGACAGACTTGATTCAGACATTGCTTGAGTGTCTTCTCCTCTTCTTGGTCTCCCAGGAAGTAAAGCATGTTTTCCACTTGTTACATCAGTCTTCAAAAAACTTGGAATAGTTTTTTTAACTCCACTGCTTTTGGCCTGGAACCTGTCTGTAGAAATCTGCCACTGTCCCACATAAAGCCAGAGAGGGTGTATGGGCTCTTCTAAAGGATGGGCAAGAGAAATCAAGAGCTTGCTCTACAGCTTCTGGCTTAGCAGTGGAAGAGGTGTGAATGTAGAAAAATACCTCCTCTATATGATGAGCATAAAGTTCTTGGGTAGCCTCAGAGTGCAGGAGGTGGGTGACTTTCTGTCTATAGGAATACCTGTGGTATTTTGCTGTCATGCTCCCCTGCTTAGAGGTGTGTGGAACAGTGGCAGCTTTGTGGTTTCTGCTGGGCAGCAGCAAATAGTGTTCAGGATCAAGACTGACTGTACCAACAGCCTCACATTGAATGCTCTCTTAGAAATGCTCAGCATAGCTCACCAACATCAGAGTCTAGTTTCTTAAAAAGTATAGAGCTCATGTGCAGGTTCAGGGGCCCATAAGTATTTCCTATCTATGCTCACTAGACTTTTGGCCATCTTCTCTTTCAGAGATTCCATGCTTCCTTTTCCTCAGCTCTTGGTTAGAAAAATGCCAGCAGTGTCATCTGCTTTTAATGTTGCTGGAGAAGCTTCACTTGTAGCTGTGCTGCTGTATTAAGCCCTGCTTTTGCATGTGATCTGCAGCTCCAACTTCACTTTCCTTGAGTAGGCATTTGTTTTTGTTAATATGTTTGCAGGTGGAATCTTTTTTTTTTCTTTTTCTGTGTGACGTTGTTTTGTTTTGTTTTCTTCTCCCCACTCCTGCATGCCCCCAACCTGCTGTCTGTTTGCAGTTTGATGCCCTGGATGGAGCTGGATGGCGAATATCTCTACCTGTCTCAAGCGGAGAACATCCAGGCCTATCACCTCTGTGCAGAGGGAACAGGTTTGCAGCGTCACCCTCAAGCCATCTTCTCTGGCCACCAGGAGGACGTGTGTCGCTTTGTTCTTGTCAACTCCCACATTGTCAGTGGAGGGGGGTGAGTTGGGTGAATGAAGGAGCCCAAGGGTTTTGCCACTGAAGTTGGAAAGATTCTGTGTAACTCCAGCCCAGAGCAGAGAGACCGGTCTTGTTACACGGTGTTCTCATGCTCAGCTGTGGTCAACTGCTGCTGCTTCCTCTCTTGTAATTTTGGTTCTGGCCTGAAAAAGCTGCTGCAGCAGTGAAGGAGCTGAGTCTCATGCTGTTGACCTTAAAAAGTGTCCTTTGCTCTTGTAAACTTGTGTTGATGTCCACAGGATTGTTGAATTGTGATTGACTGATCAGGCAAAGCTGACTGCTGTGCAAGTTTCATTTCTTTCCCTGTTAGAGCCAGGGTAGCTAGACTGTTCTAATAATCAGTACTGCTGGTTAGCTGGGACTGCAGTGGTGCAGAAAGTTTTCTAGAGACAAGTGTGTGTTTATTAGACCCACTAATATAATTGTGGAGAGGGGGAAAACTGCCAAGCATTCCAGCACACACTTCTCCAATTAATTTTGCATTTGACTGGCCTTTTTCAGTTACAGCAAATGACAGGACTTTTTAATAGCTAAAACTTTATAAATATACACAGCAGTAAAGCACAGAATTGGGAGAGACAAGCATGGCTATCTGCCCCAGGTATCGTAAGACTCTCCCCTATGAACTGTAGCCCAAAATTCAGGTGAAAATGAAGGCTTGCATTTAAAATTCCAGTAACTGTGTGGGTTGAAAAACGTCTAAATGTCTGTGTAGTTAATTCAAAGTACAGCACCCTCCATGGCTGCTCTGAAATGAATGAAAAGCTGAGGCTTGGACATGGGTGAGAATGTCCTCTCACTTGTTCCCTTACTCCAGCCATTCAGCATACAGACAGGATTCTGGCAAGCTCAAAGCAGTAGGAGGAGGAATGGCTGCTTTGCTATAGTTTCTGCAGCTCAACACAAAGTGGTGGGTGGAAAGATAGCCAGGAAAATTTTCATGTGCCTCAAACAGGCTTTGACTGGCCAGATGTGGAATTGCAGGAGAACAGGTGATGTGTGAAGAGTGGAGGGTTAATAATGCTGCATGAATTTCAGCCCTTGTCAGAGACCAATCCTGGTCTTTTTTTAGCACTCTGAAGCATTAATAGAAGGTGCATGTCCAAGGGAGATACAGCTGATACAGCTTCCCTGCCTGTGGATTTGTTTTTCAGAGATGGAAGTATTGTCCTTCACAAGATGCATGGCTCCTACAGCGTCAAGTTCTCTGCACATGAACAGGAGGTGAACTGTGTGGACTTCCAAGGTGGCCTCATTGTCAGTGGCTCCCGGGACCGAACAGCGAAGGTGAGCAGCGGATGTTTCAGCAGCTGCAGGTGCTGCTGTAGAGGTGACTTCAGAGGTCTTGTGCCATGAATATTTAAGTGTCAGCAGAACTGTTGCGAGCCCTGTACTCCTTGCAGGAGGAGTGCTGACTGTCTTGGCTCCTGTCTCTGAAAAGATGCTTGCTCTGCCAGGCTTGTTAGAAGGAGATTTGGCAGTAATTTACAGCATCAGCTGCTGGCTTAAACTTGGAAGTGCAGAAGGCAGCAAGTGATATTTTGCTTCTTTCCCTGTTCATCTTATCTACACTGTAGTGGAGATGTATGCCAGTTAGTGTGAAATTCGCTGTATGGATCTCAAACCCATGTTTGTGATTTAACATTGCAGTGTGGTTTAACATGCTCTCTGTTGTACATTCAATCTCTCTAAAGGATAGCATGATTTATTTTCCAAATCTGTGGTTATTTACTAATTCTGTGCTTTATTTATTTGCATGTGGGTTATTTTGGGGTTTTTTTTATGGTTCTTGGTTTGCAAACCAGGAATGAAGTTAGACTATGAATATTGTTAGCTGCCATTTTTCTCTTCCAGCTGGCATCACTGGGTCCTGTCACATAATTTTTGGCTATTTCTTTTTGGGGCAGGACCTTGTTGAATTTTTCCCTCTGGATCTGGTTGGCAATGCTCTGTTCCTATGTGGACCTGGAGAATTGTTCTTCTGAGCTGTAACCAGCTCTGTTTTATCAGTCTAGGAAACTCTACACAGATGTTTCACCCTTGTCCTGCTAGCATGATGCAGTACCTATGGCATCTTCACAACCACTTGTTTAATTGTTGGAAGTGGTTGCTGTATGTTGAGTAAGTTGGCTTTTCCTCCAGGTAGGCTGATGGATACTCTTGGTCCCTGGTTTGTATCAGAGAACATTCATGGAGGTAAGAGGAAAACCAGCCAATTCCTGTTTTTCAAGAGGGGAAGTTGAAGCAAGGAAAGACTTAAATGTCTCTTTCAAGGTTTTACAGGAAGTGTGTGGAGCAGCATGACCTGATTTATTTTTGTTGGTCCCTCTGTACTGATGTACTCCTGAGTAAAATCACTTCCAAGTAAAGCAATGTTCAGATGCAAAAGGCAGTTCTGGTTTGCTGTTTGCCTCCTGGGAGCAAGGTCTTGATGCTGCTTTGTCTCACACTTTAGCAGTGCTGCTCCTCTCTGGTCTGTGGATCCTCTTTTCTGGGAGAGTGCCTTCTTGCTACTTCTCTGACAGCTGGAGGACAGACATCCCCGACCTTGAGAACAAATTCCTGAAGGCCAGAGGGGAATTTCAAGCTGTTTTTCTTAGAGCTAATGTGAGATCTTGCCCACCCAGTGCTGCCCACAGCATATACTCAGGGGATGTTCACCTCTTATTTTTTTATCATCTCTTTTGTAGGCTGTCTTGTTTGCATGAATGAGACTCTTGGAGGGTGGAAGGGAATCCCTACCAACCTTTTAAAGGGGCTCTAAGTGTCTAAGCTATTGAGGGCTCTGCTGAGTGTTGATTAGGACTAAGCCCTGAAGAGCTGCTAATGTACATTCCTGTGTGATAGGCAACAGATAGTGTGCTCTGAGCAATATTTTTAACCTGTAGGAGATAGGGATGCCTTAAAGGAGTTAAGCTTTTCTGCTGCTTTTGCTGACACTAGGTGCTAAATTCCCCGCTGACAAGAATAGCCTGCAATCCTGGGCATTATCAACAAACAAACAAATAGGGCACTCCCCGCTTTGAAGTCTTGAAGCGAAACATTGGGGGTTGGTTACAGACAACTGGGGGGCTTGAGTCCTGTGGGCCAAGAATGATGGCAAGGTAGAGAAAATGAGGGCCACTAGCAGAGGCCCCAGCAAGAATTTTGGGGCCTTTATTAGGGCCCAGAAACAAAGCGGTGAACTGGTGGAAGGAGATGTGCATGTTTGCACTGTTGGGGGAGGGAAGGAATTCTCTCACATTGTCAGTGAGCAAGGGGAGCCAGTTTGAAAGCAGCCTGGGGTACACTTGAGAAACTTGGTCTAAAGGGGGGACTTATAAGAAGATTATTTTACAGGCTGGTGAATGATTAACTTTATAGTTAATATTAATGGAAATTTTTCAGGGATGCTACAAAGTCTTCCTACACTGTTCAAGAGAACAGATTTGAACAAATCCTAGTTCTCATTTATTTAACTACAGAAGATGAGGAGTTTGTGTTGAGTGCTGCCCTTAGAGAGCAAGTGGTGATGGTGGTGCTCTCTCTGTTACCAGTGGGGTGGAAGGTCATACTTACAAGCTGAATCTTTGTGTGACTTCAGGTGCTTGTTTCTGCCAGCAATTGAAGGTTCTGCTCCCCAAAAGTAAGTAATTGGAATTTAGGGAGAGGGTCTCAGGGAAGGTAAGCATGGCAGTTTGGGCAGCTCTTCCAGCACAACATTAGCAGCGTGCATCCTACCTTCTGCAATTTTGGGTGATGTGGCATAACATGCATCTCTCTCTTTAGGTTTGGTCCCTGTCCACGGGCAGAGTTGGTCAGTGTCTACATACAGTGCAGACAGAGGATCGAGTGTGGTCCATTGCTATCAGCCCATTATTAAGGTAACAGATCTCTTTATTCCCAATTGCCAGCAGAGAGAATTAACGGAGTTGG
Source organism: Gymnorhina tibicen (assembly GCA_013399875.1). Lineage (NCBI taxonomy): Eukaryota > Metazoa > Chordata > Aves > Passeriformes > Artamidae > Gymnorhina > Gymnorhina tibicen. The sequence goes on from VXAZ01001232.1 coordinate 625,353, forward strand.
TTAGGCTGTGTGTCCACAAATCTTACTGAAGCACCAATGTGACAGTTCAGGGACTTTATTTGTGTGGAGGCTGATCAGGTGCTTGTGCCTGAAGCAGGAACTCAGGGAAGAGCATGTGGTCTTTATTTCCTATACCAGCGTATGAGTGATCCACTCATAAAGAGGCTGTGAAGGTAGCCCTGGGTTCCTCTTAGTGCCTCAGGTGGGACCTGTTCATTCTTTCTTGACGAAGGAATGCTGACTTGCTAATTAGAAACTGTGAGCTGGATCCTCGAGATTTTCTGTGCTGAAAAGATGCCGACTTGTATTCTCATTCTCTGGCAGAAGAGATGCTGAGCAAAAAAGTCCCTGCTTGAGAGCTGCAGGCAGTGGTTAGAACTCAGTTTTCTTTGAACATGTTAAACTGGCAAAGATGAAGTGGAGTTCAGGGATGTGGTTTTCCAGCCTCTGTTGCCTGTAGCTCCATGCTTCTTGTGCAGGCATAATGCTACAATACAACTTCAGCGTGGGAGGCAAGGGCAATACATACACCAGTGTCTTCCAGGGTGTTTTTTAAAGTGCTCCTGTTCTTGAGGAAGTAAAAATCTGAGAAACTCCCACTGTTAAAATCTTACAAGAACCAGCAATGATCTGTCTCTTTGGTTTCCTGTTAAACTGGTCTTCTGCATGCAAGAGAGGTTCTTCCTCAGCATACCTCAAGGAAGAGGGGAGGAAGAGCTTACTGTTGCTGCTTATGTGATGTCTGCAACTACTAAATTTTAGGCTTGTGCAAAACCAAAATACTGTCCACAACTGCTGTCCTTGTTAGATTTCCAAGCTTGTTTTGCAGGCAGCAGAAACTTAGTGGTACAGAGCTAATGGCTTTATCAGGGAAATGACACTCCAGGCTTGCTATGATTTTGCTGTTCCCTTGTCCCTTTGCTCCGAGTGTTTGAGACAGACAGTGTTTTTGAAGAAGTGCCCTGTGTGTTAGTGCTGCTGCAAGATGTGAGATGGAAGCCCTGTGCTGCAAGCTTCCCTTTTCTGGCAGACAGGCTCTGGCTCAGGCACCGTGGCTGCTTAGAGCCCAGTGGCATGCTGCTTCCTACTCCTAAGTGATGACCTACTGCCGTGGCCTCCTGTCAGGACAGTGTTCCTCTCCCTGGTGTGCACGCTTCTGCACACTCTCTGTCACAATATTTACCCTCAGTCTCCCCACCCCACCCTTTCCTCCCTGCAGGGTGATAAATTGGAGATGGTAGAACAGCTACCTCATCAACAAGTGGACTTAAATTGTGCACTCTCATTTTTTTATGAGACTGTGGACTGTACCAGCCTCTCCCACTAGCCCACTGTACTGCACCCCACCCCCTCACCCCTTACACCTCCATGTTTTAGGGAGGGGGGTGTGGAGAATTAGAGCCAATTAGCCACGTCATTAATTCTTCAATTTGACGGCTGATATAGCAGGGCCTGAAACACGCTGCTGACCTCGTATAATGGGAACCCTGCTCCTTAACATATTGACGATGGGAGAAGTTAATTAAAATTCCACAGAGAAAAGGTGTCGGCTAACCTATAAACCTGTCGCTTCTCAGAACAAATCGCAGCCATCCTAGAAGAGAGAGAGGATCAGAGCAGGAGGGCATGTGGTGGGGGTGGGCCAGGGCAAGGGGCAGGGGAGATGAATTTTTCGCTAATAGGTTTTATTACTTGCTGTCTAATGAGGGCGAGTATCAAAAAGATAATATCTGGTTTCTAGGAAGGTCTGCTTTGGGGAGCTCTGTGGTTTCTGTTTTATTTGCAAGAGCCCATATTTCACCCATATGCATTCCCTATGCAGTTGTGTCTAAAGCTTTTCTTCTCTTGCAGTCCCCATCCTTCTAGCCAGAGCTTGGATGCATTTGTTCCTCAGTGAGGCTGAACATGGCCTATAACTTCCACTTCCTCCTAAACATTTAACGTGCCCTTCTGATTCTCCCATCTCAGTTGTGCTGATGTAAACTGAGATCTCCTCCACAGGGACAGGTAGTTCTACTGGTGTAGAACTTCTAGAGAATCAGGCTCCAACCACCCAAGTATTTTGGCCCATTGCTGCTCAGAACCCACTGTCTGTCTCTACTATGGGCACACAGAGATCAGAAACAGCTCAAAGCAGTTGTGTGCAGTGGGGTAGGAGCAAGGAAGGCTCCTCCAACTCTAGCCATTCAAAATTGCTTTGGAGAGGCTGTGGTTTCCTGACCTGGAAGTTTTCCAGGACTAAGACTCTAGAGTACTCAGGGTTGTATTCTTAGTGAACTTCGGCTGTTAATGGGCTGAAACTTTTCATCTTTTCAGTGGTATCTTCCTCTATGTGAAGCTTCCTTACAAAGTACTCTGTACGCTTCTGGGTTTTGTGCTGTGCCTGCTGTAGTCCTGCACTGCTGGACTGCTGCTCTAGAGGACAGTGCCTGTACACTCAAGCTAAATGTTAGACACTTGTGCTCTTAAAGCACAGCTCCTCTGGCTTCAGGCATTTTTTCTTAGGTATTCTGCTTTGATTTGTCCATAGTTTCCCTGTGTCACTACAGAGATCATCCTGTAGATGTGCAGAGCTGGGGGAGGAGGCTTCCTTGTTCATTGTATAGTGGTGCTGTTCTGGATGGTTTTAGGGTCTGCAAACAGAATGATTCCTATAAGGGAGATTAAGTAGAGGAAAAGGCAGTAAAAGGGTACCAAGAGTATTGGATCATCTCTTCATACTGTGCAGGGAGAAACTGTGCTTAGTCCTTTATATAAAGTTTTCAGCCATGGAAGTGTCTTGACATCCATGTGTGTTGTTGGAGCTTCATTGCTTTGGGGATCCCTAACAGTGCCCTGCAGGGTAGTGGGAATGGGAGGGCGTTGTGTTCATTCTGCATTTTCAGCAAGTCTTCTCCAAAGTTGTGCTGGTTGGTGTGCTTTGGATAGCAGGTCACACATTGCATGTCACATAAGTGACTAGAGAAGAGTCTGAGAGTGTCCTTAAAGTAGGATACTTAAAATAAGGGTACCTCACTTCCTTCAGTGACTGGTTTAATTGATCTCCAAAGCAGTTCTTCTCCATGGATTAGTAAAATGCTGTACTTACTCTGCTGCGTACTCTAAACTGCATTTCTTAGCTGCTCATAATCCTCTTCCCCCCCGAGTTCATTTGCCTTTTGAACTCTGCGTCACGCAGATGTTAAACTTGCATTTACTGGTGCTTACTGCAGTGACTTATGTGTGCTCAGGGACCAGGGCAAGCCCAAGTGCAGTGGACCAATTCAAATGTGCAAAGTGAGGCAAACTCAGGAGTTTCTGGTAGAGCAGTGGCACCTTCATGCTTTGTGGTTCCCTGAGGTGGCAGTAGCCAGGGAAGAAAAGGGAGCAGTGTACGCTGTAAACTGGAGGGGAAAGAAAAAAGTGGACTTTCATGTTAAGTTCGTTATGAATCTTAGATCCAGATTTTTTTTTGTGTTGAATTAAAAAAAGTACTTAGATCTAAGCTGGCTTCTCCTGCCAGGTCTGGCCACTGGCATTTGCTATTTTCATTTAAAAATATTTAAATATTTATCATGAGATGTAAGTGTGTCAGATTTTAAAGCAAGCAAAGAGAAGATGGAGGCACAAAAATGGTTTCCAATGTGCAGCTGTAGATAGAGAGCTAGGAAACCCCTGGTACATTTTGGGGCAACATCAGGCAATCATAAAGTGCCATATTGTGACAGAGACATGCTTTGGGTGTGTAAGTCGAAGAGACAGTCTCTTCTTTTCTGTCTGTGTCATTAGTCTGCTGCAGTAGATGACCTCTCCTCATGGATGTTGCCTTGAGGAAGTGCTGGTTAACTCCAGAGACGAGGAAAGTTTGTACTTAAGACTAGCTATCTGCATTGGATGCTTACTTTAAAGGAAAATAAGTACTTATGTGAGCAGTGGAATTTAGAAAGCCAGGCTAGCTCTCCTGTTTATGCAGTGTTGTAGTTGAGACCCAACTCCTCTATTTGAACATGCTGATTTTAACCTAATTGCCTCTCCCATGGATTATCATGAGGAATTAATATCTGAGGAGATCTCTGCTCCTGTGGACAACCTCAGGCAAATTGTAAAACATACCCCAAACTCGGTGGGGAAAGGAAGGAAGAGAAAGGTTACTGACACGCAACTTTACTGAATGGGCCTCCCTTCCGTTGGGAGCAATCAAAATGATTAATTTTGAGGGCTTCTTTTTAATGGTTATCTAGAAACTTTTTGTGAAAGTGTAACAATATGGTCTTGCAGATTGCTTTAGAGGAAAACAACCCACTTGAATCAGAGCAACTCTGCAGTGGTTTTAACTATGCAATTTAAGCCCTAATGTGTAGAAGTTAAAATGTTGGAAAATGTTCCCCCCATCCTCATTTCTTCCTCCAATTTTATCAGCAGATTTCCTCTACTGCGTATCAAGATGAGCTGTTGGCCATAATGGTGCTCTGTTTTGACCTAGCTTCGTGCAGTTAACCTCTCTGAGTCTGCTAGGACTTGGGAGAAGTAACTGGGTTTTGTTCGGGTTTGTGCATTGCCAGCAAAACAGCCGGCAGCAATAGCTCTGCTGTCCTTGGGGATCTTCCTAGAGCCTGGTCGGTTTGAATAATTGAGAGGGGACTCTGACCTGCAGCTGTTTCTTAAGCGGGGCAGGAAGAACCTGCTCAACTGTGAGATCCCAGAGTGGACGTGCAGAGTTACTGGTGGCATTAACTGCCATCTTTTACTGACCTCAGAGGGTGATCTGGATGTGGGTTTCTGGATATATGCAATAGTCATAACTGACTTGGTGCTCTTTCACCCTAAAGCTGAAGAGCAGGAAATGAGTATCAGTTTCTTCCCTCTGGAGCTAAAATGACACCTGTGTCTTATCCATTTGCCCTGACTGTTCCCTTGATGTCGGGAGGAAGAAGGCTTTGTTTTACCTTCTTTAATTGTGTCATAATGACTCTATTTGGTCTTCTTCACGTGGGTGAACACATGAACACGCATGTCCCTTTTCCCTCTCCTCTAGAAACAAACACATGTGCAAACATTTCTATAGACTGAGAATCTGCAGCTTAACCTTTCTTCACTTCAGTTTCTTTCCTTTGCCCTCTAAAGCTCACGTGATTGATGACTTCCTCCCTTTTTGTCACTTTTCGCCAATACTCTAATGTATATATTTTCAGTGACTGTGTGAATTGGCTCACTAGTGGTTGTAGGCAGGTGAGCAGGTTTTTGGAGGCAGTAGCTAACTGAGTTGGAACCCAGACATCTGTTTCTAATCGTGTTGAGCTGTGTTGCATATTGAATTTTTTTTCCTCCCCCTGCAGTTTTTTATCATCTTTCCCCTTTCTTGAGGGGAAAGTCTGTCTCAGAAAGCTTGGAGGAAGCATCTTTCTTGTGCTGCCTGGTTTGCACAGGAGAATCCGTGACTGTTTAATCGATGTGACAGAAGAAACTTAGTTGAGGGGGCTGGCAACCTTACGGTTTGAGGTTTCCATTTCCAGTTTGTGATTGTTTTCTCTTTGCTTTTTAAATTCGCAGGGGGACAAGGTAACTTCACCAGACCTTGGCTGCTGTTTACCTTTGCTCGGTTGTGCAGTGTGCCTTTGTTTTTCCACCTTTGATCAGTGTCCTGCCAACAGATAATTTAGCAATTGCATCCTAGGGTGGAAGTGTGGAGTTAATGTTAAAATTAGGGGTTTTTTTCCTTTCCTTACTTCTGTGTCTGATGGAGCAGAGAAGAGGAGAGGGGAGGTGAAGGGGGCCATAAATTCTAGACTTGGTGATTCTGTTCCTTGTAGAGAAATGAAAGCCTCTGATGTCTCTTCAGCACTTTCATTAACATTTAAATTAAGGGTTTGTTTTTCAGGCGGCTTCAGTCACAACCCTTTCATAGTCTGACACATGGAGGCCGTTCTCTCTTTTTCTCTCTCTTTTTCCAGCTTGCATATCAGTGTACAATAGTAATCACTGCTGTATTTTTTTTTTCTGATCTCTCAGGAGGGCAGCGACCTGACAAGCTGTACCAGAGGTTCAAAGAGAAACAGAAATGGAGTGCAAAGGGAGATGAGCAGGAGGATGCCAGGTTTCACTCCTACAATTAGAGTGGTGTCTGTTCCCTCCCCGCCTTTCAAATGACTGCTTTTGGGGGCGGGAAGGGACACAGAGGGATGGACCTTTCTTGCACGGTGAGAGCCCCAGGTGCAGATGCCTCTAACCAGGCTCAGCTTCCACTGTTACTTCTCCCAGATGAGGCCGGACAGTGTCACTCAGAGGATACGAGCTCGTGCCCTGAGGCGGGAAGTGAAGCTGTAGTGTCCTAAGATAGCAGCCTGGCCCTTCTAAAGGAGTGTTGATTCACTCTGAGGACAGCAGGAGACTGGTCCTCAGCCTGCCATTGGCATTTGAAAGGAGGGTGATAGTGGAGGATATTGCCCTGAAGTAAAGGCAGTATCTGTCTTTTGTGCTGCAGGTCTTAAGTAATGGCTGCTCTGAGCACTGCAGCTTACAGTGTCTGAAGTGTCAGTTTGGATCTTGGCTTACAACGACCTAAACCAGACCGTGCCTAGCCATAGCTAAGCAGTTTTTGGTATAAGAGCAGTTAGTTCAACATCAAGAAGGAAAAGCTGTTTTTCACCTGCTTCAACAGTTGTGTAAGAGCCAAAGAACAAAGGGACAGTTTTAGGAATGTCAATGACTTGCAGTGGAGAAGCAATGTAGTAGGATTTGTGTAAAGACATGAGTGTTTGTCCCAGAGCTCTTTTGGAATCTTCCACTTCTCATCTTTTACCCAGGTGCTCACCACTGGTAGGCTGTTACCTTCTGCATGCTCTCTGACAGGAATTGGGCAGCTCCAGTAGCACTGCACTGGTATCTTTTAGCTAACAGACAGAGGAAAATGAGCCAATACATGAGCAGTGTTTAGCATAAGGAAACTTGCAGCTTGGTTGCTGTGACTGTCACACTTTTCATGACTTCACTCTACTGCCACACCAGATTCGTTTTCCTTTCACTATGACCTTCATCCAGGTGGGCTTTGAAGAATGCCAACAGGATGAGAGCAGCAAGCTGGCACAGGATCAGGAAAGGTATTCCCCGAATGACAGTAGATATGGTGCATAAAGAAGAGTGCCAAAAATTTCTGTTTCTTCAAGACTGATCGTAAGTGTGCCAGCGGTGGCCATGCCTTATACCATGTGGCTCTTCTGGAGGACCTAATTCAAAGTCACGCACTTGCAGAAGCATCCTGTACATGCTGAATAATGTTCCTGGTATGGAGTTTGGATTTTTTTCTTTCCTTTTTGTGTGAACTATCACAGACTGTAGTCTGTCATTTCGTGTGTCACTTGTCAGGTTGAAGTATTGTGTTCTGAGTGTACAGTGATGGCTCAGTGAGTGATGCAGAACAGTCTTTCAGAGGCAGTTGATTTTGTCCATAGTCCAAGTGCCCTGGAGCTATCTGGTGGGATGTGCTTCTTTGATCCCATCTGACCTGTGCTCTAATTGTTTTGTGCCCATCTCATTGTTCTGGCAGTGCACATGCTCCTACCTCTTCTCTATGAGACACTTCTGTGTAGTCCTAAAAACTGCCACCATCAAAATCATCTTGGTTTCCTCATCCTGTATCATGCAAGGGAGAGTCAGAGTGTCTGCTCTGCACTACTGGCATCTATCCACTCTTCCAGGTACTTCAGCTTTTGGAGACTCAGAGATTCACATCCACTGAGTTTTTCTTCTTCAGGACTCACTGCTGGAGGTTGCTGACCCTGTTTAGTGAAACCCACAGCCTGTGCAAACTGAAGATCTCAGGAATGGGAAAGAGGATGCTTAGTATTTGTCACACAGTGTCCTTGATCGTGGCTTCTGAGCCACCTCCAGTGTTGCTCAGTCTGTAACTTTTCAGTGAGAAGTGCTTTTAATTTAAGCTCTCCTGAGACTGGATGCCAGTACAGAGCTCTGCTTGGTTGCCCTAGTGGTACTTGGGGCAAGTGTGCTGCAGCACTGGCTGGGATAACTCCTACTAATGCTCTGTGGAAGCTCCACTGTATTTATGGGTGGAGAGGGCAGGGGGATGCTTGCTCTCCCACCTTCCTCCATGTTGTCTCAAAAGTCCTTGGTGCATCTTTGATTAGGTGTAGGTCAAAAGAATTTCCACATTGTGACCTTAATAACTGGGGTTGATTGGCAGGCAGTCTGCAGAGAGGGAGCAGCCTGTCCCTTTCATCTCCCTTGGTGCCATGCTGGGACAATGGGCCAGCATATTTTCCTTGTTGTTCCTCATTTGAAAAGGGTCTGGTATCTCTACTAGGTACCTGTGACATGGGGGTCTTGATTGGGGTCTCATAAAGGGCCCTGTCACTGTGTCCAAAGGCCAGGAATACAAAGGCGGTCAGTGGGTGGGGGTCTCAGCTGACCACTGAAGAAGGGAGGGGAGGGTCCTGGAAGCAGTGGAGGGAGAAGCAACCCCTGATGGGAGACCTTAAAGGGGGGAGGGGGGGAGGAGGGAGCCCATTTTTGTCCCGAACTCATCAAGCACATCTGCAGAATTGTCCCAGCCGCTGCCTCCCAGTTTCAAAAGAAAATGATCGTTTGATAAACCGTCCTGATTCACCACTTTCTCACAAGGGAGGGAGACCCACCTTTGACCTCTATGATTTCACATTGGGCCAAGCTCCCCCTCATCCAATTGCTGGAGAAACTTTGAAATGCATCCCTTGTGCTCCCTTTCCTTCTCCCTCTTTCCCTTTACTCTCTCTTCCCCCCTGCTTTTTTTTTTTTTTAGTCCCCCTCCTCCTCTTCCCACCACCCCCACCTTCCCCACTCTCCCGCTTTGTAAAAAAGCAGGCGTACTGCTTTGGAGTTTAGGCAAGTAATTAGTAAAATCTTTTCTGCAGCACAATAAAACCACAGCCTTTGGCCTGCATATTCCCACAATTTACATACTCGCGGGCATTCGAGAAAACAAGTGGTATTCCCAGTGCATCGTTGCCTATGAAAATCATTTGGAAGGCAGGGAGGGGAGGGTGCTGAGACCCACTCGCTCCTGCGAGCTATAGGAATGTGCATGAATATATTAAAATGTTTTCACACAATGCTTGTATTTTCCAATGGGAAGAGGCATCTTCTGGATGAAAGGCGGCTGGCCCAGACACAGGCCTCTTCCGAACGCTCTTTCCCACTCAGGGTTTGTTTGCATGGACCAGATAGAGAGGGGGCCTGGAGGGGGAGGAAGGGGCAAGGCTACTATCTATGAAGAGTAAATCTTTGTGTGCCTCTTACCCGCTCCCCATTTGTGGTCCCAGAAAGTCAAATTATGAGGGAATTGTGTCTGCGGAAGGGGGCAGGAAGGGAGATCATCAGGACTTTCTGCAAAAGCTTTTGGAGGCATTGCAAATGTAGAGAGGAAATAGCTTGTAATGGAGCATATAGTGCTGTGACCAATGGGATTCAGTGGCTGCAGCAGGAAATGACTGAGAGGGAGCTGACTATCTTGAGCAGTATTAGCAAAGTGCCTATTAATAACAGAAAACACTCTTGCAGCACTTTTCCAGCTTCATCTCACTGTCAAGAACAGGCTACTCGATGCTCAGTCTGGGCAGCGTGTCCAGCTGTTCTCCTCCTTTTTCCAAGAGGATAGTTGTTCCAGGCTGTGCCACTGGTGGAACCCAGCAGTTTCCACTCCTTTTCAGTCAGGGCCCACTTAGATGCCTTTCCTCCCAAGAGGTTCTCTGGGCACTTTCAACTTACAGGATGTTGACAACAGGTGTGTGGTGAAACTTGTGTCTAGATAGTGTAGATCACTGATTTCCTTTCTAACAGACAAGAACTGAAGGAGAGAATTGACGTGAAGGGAGGGAGAGGCTGAACACAAGGCATGAATGGCTTGGCTTAGGAGCAGGGTTTGTATGTAGGGAAGACCGTGGGTTCAGCTCCAGGGATACTGTTTTACTTGAGAATACTGGGGCAGGCTGCAAAGAGGCTTTCCTTGGAGTTAGGATGGTGGCTGCATTTTTTTTTTTTCAATAATAGTCTTTTGGTAAAAAAGCCCTTTGAAATTTCTGTGGGAAGTGGTGCGGCACCAGCAAGGTCATCTGGATGCCTTTTCCTTATATGGTGTATACACAGCTCTTCTGGGTGGACGACCTGTCCAGATGGGTTCTACTCTGAGGATTTACATGTCTGCCCAGCCACAACCATAGCAGCACAAATTTATGGATACCATGAAGAGCTATTCCAAGGCCCACGCTACCCATCTCTGGGTAGCAGAGATCTCTGGGATGAAATCTCTGTTCTCCTGAAGGAATTTGCAGAACACAGGCTCTCAGAACAAGGCATAAGCCATTTAGAGAGGAGTGAGAAAGCTTTATTGAGACTGTCTCCTCAGCTGAGCCAACTCTTCATGTCCTTTCTGACCAGACTCTTCCTATGAGAGATGAGAGAATATGTATTCCCCAGACCTACAAGGAGCTAAACAATTTAGCATCTCAAAACCTTTTGCAAAAGAGTATTCTTGCATGGCAGCTGTTCGTTCCTAAAATGGATCTGCAGAAGAAGCAAAGCTTTGTAATGCTGTTGCTCCTGGTTGGCCTGCGCTGGTCATACTGGCATTGGTCATGGTGCAAAGGTCTCCAACCTTTTGTTGGAAACAACCAACAACCCACCTTGCAAGAGGACTTACTTCTTGTTTTTAATTATTGTCTTCCCAATTCCCTGCTCCTCCCCTTCATCTTTCTGCATTTCTTAAAGAGGCAGTGGAGGGAAAAAAGCTTTGGTTTTTGTTTGGGAAGGGGGTTAGGAAGGGCGACATGGCCCCTGCAACCTCTCTTAGGGGTGTCTTGTCAAGGCGCGGCATGGAGGGCACAAACAGATCATAACCTTTAAATGAAAATGTGATGGAGGGGAGAGATGAAAGCAGTGAAACAAATTAGATACATCTAGAGGGGGTGCTCAACTGGAGAAAATTAGCATTTCTTCCTAATTGGAGTGCAGGGCATTCCATTACAGGGTTTCATTACAAGGAGGGAAGCACTGGGCCTCTTTGGGGGATTCACCCCGCCTTCTAGAAGTAAAAAATATATTTGGGAGAGAACTGCGAAAGTACTGAATTTATCAGAGTGAAGGTTTCAGACTGCTGCAGGAGGAAGAATTACAGTAAAGCACCAGTTCTTTATTTATTAAGACAAGAAAGTAATGATTGTGTACACATGAAGGCAGTTGCTACTCCTAGTTTTCCTGAAGGAAACTAAAATGCATATAGGAGGCTGCAGGTGATGGTAACTTTCTGATTCAAGTACTTGATGAATCAAATTTCTAGACTATCCAAAATGCACTAGTTTGTTTGAAGCAAAGGGATATGTTTTTGATTATGGTCAATTGAGTCAATTCAAGCCTGTTTTATACTGCATATCAAGTCCATGCTGCGCAAAACACTTGTTTAATGTGCGTTTGCCTGATTCTACCTCTAACTAGAGCTGTTGTATCCAACAGAAATTTGCATATATCCCTGGGAAGACAATGGCCAACTTCCAGCACAGAATGTCTGGTGGCTGCTTTGGGGCTTGTGCACAGCTTTGTGGTCCAAATAGCTTGTGCCAGCTTGAGGAACTTGAGGTGGACATGGACGTGCTTTATATGTGCATCTGTATGTATGGATGGGTGCAAGGAGTAACTTAGAGGCAATTCAAGGGACAAGGTTTTGCATTGCATTTCCTGGCTAGAAGTAGAGGGGGACAGTTTCTTTGTTCCAAGCATGGATTGGATTATTTATCAGTCAGTGCTCTCAGGAAAGGCTGGGGGGAAGAGGAGAAGGGGGAGGAAGAAGAAGAGAAAAGCATACTTTCTTCAGGTGTGTGATATGCAACGTATGTTTCTCTGCCAATCTACAGGTACAAACTTTTCTGTTCCAGCTCAGAAGAGGGAATATATAAGCATATCAATATGAATTGTAGGAAACTGCTGAAGGAAGGGTTCTGTCTGCAGAGAAGGTGGTTCCTGACAGAGTGGGAGATATTTACAGCAGCAATGCCTTCATCCTGGGCAGGCTCTGTAGTCCATGTGCTTGGGACGAGGTTGCAGATGGTATGAATTTACAGAGGTCATAAATGTAAATCTCTGACTTATCACTTGCTGCTGAATTTTGGCATTTTGACACAGAGCATAGCACCGTGCACAGGAATATCTTCAGGCCTAGAGAAAATACTGTTAAAAATGAAAGCATGGCTCAGAGATGGGCTTCTCCCATATTAGGTCTGGCATACATCAGGATGATGATGTCTCCTGTCGCAACATTCTCCTTGTCACTTCAATCCTCACAAAAGACGCTTGGCAGACTGTTTAAAATAAGGCAAGAGGGGAACAGGACCAGAGAGGCTGGAGTTTGGAGGGGAGCAAATGAGTAAGAGAAGATAGTCACCCTTGAAGGAAAACCTGTTCCTCTGAAAAATGGGAATTTCTCCTCAATGTGTGCATCTGGCTTGAGTGTTAATACATTTCCAGATGGAGCATGCCAGAGTGCCTCTTGCCTGTAGCTAAGCTTCAGTTTCCTTGGGTTGCTGGCATCCTGAATCTGTGTTGTGAGTTGAATCGGACACTGGAAACGTGGACAGAATTGTGTGGCTCTGACTCTCTCCTTGGCTCCATTGCCTCTGGTTTCTTTTCAGGTCAGTGTGAGACTGTTCCAGACTGGAAGGCAGAGTGGAAAGTCTGTTCCTTCTGTGCAGTGTTGCCTGTATTGTGTCCTGTGGTTCATTATCTAGGATTTGTCAAATCTTCTCTACCTTCCCTCCCAACTGCGTGAAACACAACTGCTGCAACCACTTTCTTGCTCTAAAGAGGTATTGTGGGTTCATGATGCTCCATTCACCATCCCATGTGCCTACATGTGGGATATACTCTTGCTGCTTTGTAGGCATCCTGACACTTAGCAGGTGCAGGGCTAATTTGGGACCAGGTATTAAAGCCAGCTTTTAATGTGCATTGCCCTGTCTAATTAGTAAATTCTTGTTCTCTCTTCTCTGAGATTGAGGCACATATTCCTTTAAGTCTAACCGTCCATCAAAGAGGACTTGAATGAGGCCCTGCTATGGTTGGTAGACACAGGCAGCTAATGACAAGAGAGAACCCATTTCCTTTGAGAAGAGAGACCTGTACCAGGGTGATTTATAGTCCCAAAGATTTATTAGTGTGGGGGCTGAAGAGAGGCTTGCAAGCTGGAACCCAGCAGCTTGGGTTTTTTCAGGGGAAAAAGAAATCTGTATATGTACCTCTTCCCCGCTCCTGAAAGAAGTGAACTCATCAGAAGAAGCAATTGCAGACTAAGCTGGGCCAAGCAGCAACTGCTACTATTGCTGTGCTTGGTCTCTTCCTCCTGGTGTAGCTGTGTTGAGCTTTACACCTGTGCTTTGTTCCGTGACCTGCTTTGGCTGTTCAGGCTGATTTAATGAGGGATGGGGATGGAGCAAGACTGTCTGATCGAAGAGTTTCTCTCTTGCATCTGATTTGCTGTCTCGGCCTAGAGCATGTTTTTGTTTTCTGTGTACTTCCCCTGGATTTTCTCCTCTTTGACAGTGGAGAAGCAAGGGAGCCTGCTCCAGATGTTAGAAAAGCAATAATGTTTCTCTAACATCTGTCTTCTGATGGTCTCCGAGCAGTCTGGGAACATGGATGGTGTGCAGACCACTTCAGATCAGTTTGGAGCCTGGCAAAGCAAGGACTTCATGCTCCTGGTACATGGTGGAAAATACGAGGTACTTTAGTAGTATTGAGTGCAGATGAGCAGTGCTGTTGCCACTGTGCAGTGTCTGAGTCCTCTGCTTCCCAAACTGGTTTGTGAGACCCTCATGGTCCTGAGACCTGTGCTGGCTCTTCAGCTCTCGCAGTAGAGCCATTGCTATTGTTCCCTGCTAATGTTAGGAGTGACTGAGGCTGATTGAAGCCTCAAAACATGGAGCAATTAACCTGCCTCAGAAGGGGCAATGAACCAACAGGTTTTGAAGAGGAGGTACAGCAGAGGAACACTCCTCTGTGCCAAAGAAATGGCTGCATTACTAGTTTGTATCATGTTTTTGTGGTCCTTCCCCATACTTGGCCCCAAGTAAAACACTCTGCAGAAGTTAGTGATGTGCTGATATTTGGTTGCCTCCATTAGTCCTGGTAAAACCAGCCTGAAAAAAATATGGAGAGTAAGATGATGGTGGGTAAACTTGAACGTGGAACTGTTTTTCACCAAATCCTACAATAGTAGTACCAGAGACATTTGAAATTACTAGGAGATTGTTTTAAAATGAATAAAAGATAGTATTCCTTCACACAATGTGAACTTAGTGCTTCAGAAGGTTGTGGAAGTCAATGATGCCAGCAGTTTTGAAAGTGATTTTGTAAATTCATGGGTAGCAGGTTCGTAATGGGGGACTAGGTGGGGATACACTCTTTAAAATCTTTAATACAGCAATTGTGGGTGCAAAGCGAATGACCACAGAAGATTGCCAAGCTTACATGTTCTTCCTGAACAGCATCTGCCAGTACCACTGGAGACAATATGGTGTGCTGGCTGGGCCACGGTGGGCATTGACAAAAGTGGGCATTTCTCTTCTTCTTCTGGTCACAGTGGGTCAGTCCAGCATACATCTACTCCAGCTTTTGGTGTCTGACAGTGGTCAGTAGTAGATGTCTATGGAGAAGGTAAGAAACAAGAGCAAAAAGATCCTTTCCTGCCTGTTCCTTCCCAGTTTCCAATGAGGAGAGGTTAGGGTTTTTCTGGCCAGAGTATTCATCTGGACCAGTGTTTCTTTCATATTTGCAGAGGATAGCTCTGTGAGCAGCTCATCTCTTCTTTCTGAACCTGTTAATGTTCTGGACTTCATAGACTCCTTTCAAATTCAGTGTTGTGTCCTGAGGAAGAAACATGTTGCTCCATTTTTAAACCTTTTGCCTGATTGTCTTACAGGGTTATAGAGTGAATGATTTCTCTCTCTGGATACCCTCCACTCTGTTTAAAGTTTTAATATTTCTCCCGAGCCACCCCAACTCCAGTATTGATGGCCTTGTGTGAAGCAGTAGCAAGCCATGACTTGCAGGTACTTGCTGGCCAGTTGTTACTTGGAGTGGAGTTCATATGGAGTGGAGTTCAGGCATCCCTGAGCTGTGGTAAGCTCATCACTTCCTCCCAGTGCAGCCTCTGATTGGAGTCCACAGAGATGCAACCCAACATGAATTGATAGCCATATAATTGGTTCTTGTGTGTTCACATGATAAAAGATGAGTGACAGTTTTGACTGGGACACTGGTAACTGGCTACAGAATCAAATACTGATACTCAAGTAATGTGCTCATTTCAGTGTAGGATGTGTGAGTGAGCTTGGTTCTGGCATTTCTTTGTGTGGGTGTTTGGCTTACCAAGTAGAAATTGTTCTTTTAATAGTGGCGTTTTTGGATGTGACTTCCTAAATTCTCAGAGCACAAGGAAATAGGGCAAGCCATGGAAA
This sequence comes from Gymnorhina tibicen, assembly GCA_013399875.1. NCBI lineage: Eukaryota > Metazoa > Chordata > Aves > Passeriformes > Artamidae > Gymnorhina > Gymnorhina tibicen. Next base: position 640,823 of record VXAZ01001232.1, read on the forward strand.
GGATGAGAGGAAACTGTGGTTTCACACTCCTACCTGCAAAGCTGCCCATGTATTTAAAGCTTCCAGACTTCTGTTCCTTGAAGTGTTGGAGGACTGACTGCCAGCAGGTTGTCCTGCTTTACCTAGACAGCAGCTTACTGAGTGGCAGGAGGCAGTGTGGTTCTTAATATCCCTTTATCACATATTTTTTGTCATCAAAGGACAAAGTGTGTTAGGGAATCCTCTGTTTGGTTGCTGAGTTGAGACGTGTGCATGAAGAGTCTTTTTCTCAGTCCTTTCCAAAGTAATCCTTTCCCTCTTATACCATTTTATGTGTAATTTTTTCCCCAATATACTGACATAAAGCATCATAATAAATTACTGCTCACCGTCTTGTCTTTTCCTTTCCCTATCTCTATGCCATCTGTTTTGCCTGATCCCTTTCCTATCTTCATCTGGCTTATCTCAATTATCAGTGAAATTTAATAATTCTTATCCTGCCTTGCAGCCCAGCCTGATTAGATAATGAAGGTGATAACCTGTGCTGTGGAACTGTGCCTTATTGATGTCAGCATGGCTTGAACTCTGGCTTCTGCAGAACTTTTCCAGCGAGTTTTTGGGTAGTTCGGGATCTGTGTGTGAGGTGGCCACTGAACACCTTTATGCCTTAGACGTGTGTTATCTGTTAATGAAACCTTGTGTGCCTTTCTCTGCATACAGGGCTGGGGCTTTCTGGCCTGACTGGCAGGTTTGATTTCCCTGGTGCTTGCTCACAACCAAGCATGCCCTGAACCTGCAGATGGGGAGGAGGGATTTTATTCGGGATCTTGGTTGCTTAGGGCTGAGGAGTTGACATGCTCTAAACACTGAGCATGAAAACCCTGAAGCAAATCATATTGCATAGAGTGGAGAACTGGGGAGGTGGAAGCTGCCCAGCACATTAAAGGCAAGTGGATTAAAGTTGTTGCAAGCGTGTCCGTGTCAGGACTGAAATGACCAGAGCAGGAAAGCTCTAGGAGTCATTTCATGGCTGAGTTAAACGCAGATGAGGCTTTGCTTCCCTCCTCCACAGAGCACCTGTGTCTCCATGCCTCAGTGTCCTGGCCCTCTCTGTGTGTAGCATGTGCTGCATATACATGCCTTTCCCCTTTCACCTTTCCTGGTCTTAACTTCTTAAAACCCTTCTGAGCATTATTTCCCTCTCCCCTGATGAAGAACTCATTTGGACTTAATTTGTAAGTTGTTTGAATATCACAGGGCAGAGGAGGAAGATCAAGCACTCTGGTTTTGTGATTTGGCTTCTTTCTCCTAAAAGCGTGAACAAGTACAGCTCCCGCCTCTGTGTGGTGTCAAGAAAGAACTGCTACCTTGTTCTCTAAGAATGCTAGAAATCCTCTTCTTTCTCACCATCTTGATCACTTTTTTCAAAATTCTCCTAAATATGGAAGTTTGAATTTGGTATACGTGTGTCTGCATGGCAAAAGGAAAAAGACAAAAATAATTTGTGGCTTGTGGCACCAAGAAAAGAGATTCCTTCCACCTCTGTTTTTAAATTGAAACATTCTTGATTTTTAGTTGTTCTGGCAGACCTGAAAGGATTCTCCCCTCCCCCTGACCTCACTGGCATGCATGGATTGCTGCTTATTGAAAAGTAATTTTCTGTCATAGATTCTAATGGAAAAGTTTATATTAAATGTCATTCTATATATATATACATGCATTTTTAAAACAATACTTGTTAACTGAAAACTTTGCCAGTCACATCTGAAAAAATACTGGGATTGGTCTTGGCAGTCCTGAACCTTAAAAAATAGAAAGGAGGTATTTTATAAATAGAAGAGATTTTCTTCTTTTGCATCATGATTCTTTAAGCATTTTCTATACATGAGCAAATATTTAGACTTTTGTCCAAAGCAGTGACAGCTGGAGTATGTATTTAAATCAATTCTACATATCCTCTTGTAGGGTGTGGGGTTAAAAGAAGAAAAAGCCCTGGACCACGTAAGGTTTGTGATTAAGTATGAGCACAGATGACATTACATACCTTTCCCGCTGGTGCAGGTAATGTTCACTCTGTTTCTCTGTGCAGGCTTGAAATTAGCCTGGTCAGCATGGGTCTGCTCATGTTTATTCTTGGTGTCTGCTTCTCAGATGCTGGCATGGATTTCACAGCAAGTGTACTTTGTCCAGAGGTGTCAAAAGTTGCTTCTAAGGAAAAGTCTTGAGCACTGATGGGTCAAAGGCACAGAGTATCTGGCTGAACTCATCTCTGTGACAAGTACTTAAGGCAGCTTGGGTGAGGCTGAAAAAAATAGGATTGAAATTGAAAAATGATCCTTTCTTTGAGAGTCTTTCATAAAATGTGATAGATATAGATACGGCCTGAAAAGAAACCAGAATCATGGGGTTGAATCAGGCAGTTTGCTTCTCTAGTTTGCAACCTGCTGCAGCATTGTGTCACAGTTGTATTTTAGGTAGCTCAGAAATTAGAAGTCTCTGCCCTGGGGGTTGTGCTGCCTGCCTGCTCCCTTCCTACAATTGGAATCCCTGAGGATCTCCTTTTTTGTTGTCAAGATTGTTGTAATTGCATCATCTTCTAGGGCTTGCTCAGCACTCCAGTGTACCTGTCCTTTGATAAAAGTAGTGGCATCTTTTCACTTCCCTGCTTACCACCTGGTCTTCATTGCAGAATCAGGACCAAGCTTTTAGATTATGACAATTCTTGCTTTCTAGTAGGATATTGCAATCATAAGAGACACGAGGTGAATTGTTTAAAATTACGGTTTAACATTTAAAAACAAACAAACAAAAAATCCCCCAGATCCCATTGCACTGAAGCTGTGATCATCAATCCGGCTGAGGAGCTTTAACTTGTCTGCAAGACCTGACCAGTCAGGACAAACATTTCTATCCTGAAGGCAATGGTGATAATTCAATGAAAGCATAGATGCTAACAAGTCCTGAGAATCAGCAGAGGAAGCATGCCACACACAGGATGTCAGTTTCTGGCTTGTGGGACATCTGATATCAGTCTGATTTGACACAGGAGCGATACACTGGTGGCCAGGTTTTTGGACCCACATGCAGCAGGTTTCCTGATAGTTTTGCAAAACCAAAGTCTTGTAGCAGAAAGGGACACAGAGCAAGTGAGGTCCCATTATGGAAAACATTTTGGTTTGCTAATGGGAGATGCCTCAGCAAAAAAAGAACACGGAGCCTTTGTTGCTGTCCTCCTGGTTATGGTTGTTGCCTGACTTCTGTAGCAGATGCTGGAGGAGTTGACTTATTTTTCGATGATTTTTCTCAGCAATACGAGTTCTCACTCTGTCCTTGGCACAGTTCTTGCTATCCTATTTGGGACCTGCATTGGCCAGTTTATTCTCCCTGAGTCTGTTGCCTTTCTAAATCTCAGTGCAAAGGTACTAGACTAGAAATCCTGTCCTGGGAGCATAGGCTACACCAGGCCTTCAAGAATCTCTCATGCATCGCACCCCTTTACATGCTTCTATTGTGCATCACTGGATCTCTTTTCTCCTTTACCGCTTTTTTGGCATCCCGCACTGCCCTGTTACACAGGCTGGGGGAAGGATGCCATGGGCTGACTTCCTCAGCGTGTGTCCCACCGCTGACCGTGCCCCAGTTATGCCAGGCAAACTGTCCCACTCCCACCCCCTCCTCTTGCTCGCCCCAGATCAGAGCCCCTGAGAGGTCTTTGTCCGCCTGTTGAGAGCAGCCCCCGTTCCTCCATTCCCACATGGCGCACCCTCCCCAGCAGCCCTCTCCCCATTCAGCAGTTTGGGCTGAAAGAACCTTGGCTAATTACGCTGGGCTGAAAATTACCACTTTGCTGTGTTGTCCTGCTGCTGGGCCCATTTGTATGGGGCCTGTAGTTAGAGGGAACAAAGTGCCCCCTGTGGAGCCAGGCAGGCCCCAAGTGTGAAGCTACAGGTACAAGCAAGAGGGGAATGAAGGGAATAATTACCAGCTTCTCCAGGTGAAAGCCCCGTTAAAACTTCAATAAGCCAATTAGGGGCCAGGGTGTGCGTGTGGGGAGAGTCTCCCCCACCTATAACTGATTCCCACCAGGCAATTAACAGAAATCATTTCACGGAGGGGAGGATAAGAAATGGCTCTTAGAAATTGTCTTGAGTTGGGGGGGGCCTGAAACAGCACGACTGCTGCAATGGTCCTCATGTACTCCAACCTCCTGGCTCACTGTGTGGCCTGAAAATGTTGGTGGGGCTAGGAGGAGAGGGAGGAGGGAGGGAAAATGGCAAAGAAAAAGGAATCGCTGGAGCTTTACACCTGGGCAGGCTTTGAGAAAGTGAGGGCTGGAGTTCAGAGCTTCTTGCAAGGCTGTGTGTGGGCCCAGAGCATTGAGCTCAAGGGGGCTGTTGGATCTGGGGAAGTGGGTGAAGATCGGGCTCAGGGTGTCTTCCCCATGGGGGCGAGGGGGAAGGATAACGGCACTGAGCAGAGCAAGGAGGGGAAATGTGCTGGGTGCGAAGGCTGGAAGTGAGTGTGCAGGTTGATGAGAACCGAATGGCAGGCCCTCAGAGATCTGCCCAAGGCGCATGGTAGTCTGTAGGTGCAAAGGGTGGCCAGTGTCTAATACCATGCATGTATCTCATCCAGAGATCATGCTTTTCTGCTGCTCAGTCAGCAGCTTCATCTGTTCCTTCCTTTCAATTTGTTCCAAAAACTCAGGGAATTTGCTCAGGATAGATATTTATGAAGTTACCTTGCAACTCTCATGTACTGTAGTGCAGATGACAAGTGCGGCAGTTGGAGGTAGAGCATGCTGTCTGGTGGGTACCTCGCAGGAGTCTTGCCCATTGGTGTTTGAAAGGCTGCTCTGGGGAGTAGAGCAAGCATAGAGCATAGGATGAAGCTGCTACAGATGGCTGAGATTTCTATAGTGATGTTCGAAGGGAGAATGCATTGTGTGAGTAAAGAAGTGGAGACACCAGCTGTGGTTATTTCACCTGCACTTGAAAAAGAAACAAAGAACCCAAATAAATCTTTAACTCCTCAAAACACAAATATAACCTTAGTAGCCACTTTCTTTGAATTTCTAATGTTATAGCTTCTGAGCATTAAAAATATTCTTTGAGATTTTGTTCTGGTTACTGATAATTTGATATAACCATACTGTAGTGGTGTTTAACCACCTAGTCTCAAACTGACCTGAAAGTCCCTAGATTTCATCTTTTTTCTTCTTTTTTTCCCCCCTCTTCTCCTTCTCCACAGAAAGCTCTCTGTGGTAGGAATAGAGAGTAATATCTCTTGTACAGCCTAGATTTTAGACTCAGAAGTGATTTCTCAGTTGAGTCATGTTTCTTTATCATTCAGCTTCTAAGATTTAACCCCAGTGGATGCCTGCAAAGAGAGCTCTGCTCACAGAAAGTCCTGGTAGGCATGCACAGATGAATCAGTTTTGGCATGGGCTTTGATTTTTGGTACAAGTTATTCAGATCAGTGCCAGAGTTATGTTCTGGATTAAATTTCTGTTATGGTTAAGGAGTCTCTTTTATCCTGTAATAACAGTAATAACTTGAGCATCATTTGGGGTTTCAATTTGGTCTCGAGAGAGATAAGGAGTTCTTGTACAAAGACCTCTGTCATGAACAACTACTCCATGCCTGGCAAGCCCAGAGGTTTGGGGAGTGAAGAAAGATGAAGATTGTTGGACATACCATGTAAATATGTATTTTACACTGTTAAAAATAGGTTATCAAGCCTTTTCCTTTAATAAAGGAGCAGGGCTTATGTCACCCCAGTCGAAATACTTGGGTAGCTACAAAAGCAATCCTATTTGAAGTTCTGAGAAATGACAGCAGCACTGTGAAAAGCGCTGTTCCACTATTCCTTTTGTACAGGAACACTCAGGACTCTCAATCGACTTTTATAGAGTTAATCTGAATGCAGTCCTCTTCTGGACATTTGCTTCTTCCTAAAAGTGTGTGTCATGTGGAATATTGGGGAAAGCAGTGATACTTAGATGTGAACAGCCCTAGGAACATCAGGACTGTTTTGTGGATTGAATCACTAGTTTCTAATCAAGGGTATTTTCCCGTTCATTACTGTACTGTGGAAGAGTGTGCATGTATTTGTCCTATCTGGAATCTTTGTCTTGATGTCACTGAGCTCAGTTTTTCTCCAGAAATGAGGATTGTGCTCTGTATCTGGTGGCTTGTTTCCACAGAACTTACCTGCTGCAGGGCTGGTGAAGGGACAGTGATCAAGGTTGCAGGTGTCTTGGGCACAGAGTATAGGGTGAAACTGCAAAGCAGTGAAGGCAAGATGGAGGTGTGTAGGTTGGACACCTGCTAAGCAGCTTGCTGGAGTAGGGGTGATCTGTCTACCATGCCAGGAATTGGGCCTTTAGGGATATTAAAGGCTTTTTCTGTTCTTCAGCCTGAGTGTCTCTGAAGTCTGGAGGAAGGCATGAAGTTAGAGGCCAAGGAGGAAGGCTGGAGAGGTGAAGCTGCTGTTCCTTCTACCTTGAGGCAAGAAGTAAATGACCTGGGAGGCGATGATGTGAGCATTTCTTCTATCTCATGAGCTGTAGTTCTGCCTCAAATGTAACTTCGTGTTTCAACCCAGCATCTCTACAGTGCCCTTCAGTACAAAATGTAAATGCCTTCTTTCTGGGGACCACTTTCTAGGGGTCCACTTGAGGTGGCATATGAATGAGTTACTAGTCCATCTGTTCATGCATTTGTCACTGGTGCTCCTTGCAAGAGCACAGCATTTCCTGTTGGAGCAATAGTGGTTGTCAGTGTTGCAGTGTTCATGGTCTTCTCTATTTTGCTTTCTCTCTGTGCTGAGTCCATGGTGGGGTGTGGCAGAGCTCTTCTATACCTTCTCTGTGTGGCATTTATGATGTGTATCAGGAGCACAATTCAACTCTGAGTTGACTGGTGCCTTGGGGGATGCTGTGGCATGCACACGAGCTCAAAGAAGTAGCAGCAAACCTGCCAGAACTTTCAAGTCTGTTTCTGGAACAAGCCTGGTTATTTGCCTTCAGCCGCTGGGTCTTTCTGGCAAGGTTATTCAACAGAGGTGAGGCTGTGCTGCAGTGGGGTTCTTCTGCTTGCTCAGGTGAGCTTTAGGTGCAACTGTCTTACCTGCTGATTTTTGTTGAATTTATGGTTACAGAATATTAACATATAACCCAGCTGTCTTGACTTCTGAGTTACTGAAGATGCTTGGCTCAGTTCTCTGGTCATCCTGGGAGAAGTACAAAGGATGGCTGAAGGAGCTGGTCTAGGGCAGTGAAGGGGCAACACCAGCCCTGCATGACCACACAATCCTGGGTTTTCCAGCATTGCCTGCATCTAAGGCAGGTGGTATTTCTTGCATGTTTGTGGTGCCTGCTTTCTCATGAAGTAAATGCTAAACTGATGCTGTGCTGGTTTTTTTTTCCCCCCCTCGCAAATTAAATGCCCCTAGGGAAGGGGCACTTGCTTCCCTGTGCTCTCTCTCCCTTTGTGTGTATCTGGTCTGTTGGAGAAGTCTCATGCTGGAGGTGGCGAAACTCCCTGTGCTGGGTTTCTGACCCCTTCCTCTCTTCTTCACAATGTTGTTACTGTTGCATCTGCTCTTCAGCAGGGGCTCCATCAAGTTTGTGTGACCTTAGCACTGTATTCATGCTGGAGGAGTTACCTTCCATAATGATGTCAACTGATGAGGTTGGTGGGATGGTGGCGGCCACGATAAGACATGACATGTTCTAATGATTCGCCTTAGCGAGCTGCGTGTGTGTGTTGGGGGGGCACAGAGGGGCTTGGAAAGGGGAGGTGGGGGCCCCACAGGTGCCGACAAAGACTTTGACCTTTGCTGCTATAATATCAGTGTTTCACAGGCAGGGCGGTTCGGTAACCCACTTTCAGCCCATCAAAAATTGATTTAATTGCAATTTTTTCCCCCAATTAGGAGCACTGGAGCTTAACTAATTGGAGTAATAGAGAGTAATAAGGCTCTGATAAAAAGCCTTCCTCTGCCTCCTTTGTATCTTGTGTCATCGCCTGTCAGAGGTCAGAGAGCTTGCATATTCTATTAGGCAGAGTTGCCTTCATTTGTACAAATTAGTTTACCCAACAGTAATTAAAATGCCAGTGCGGGTCGGGGAGAGCTGAATACAATTGATGGGCACGTTGGTGAAGGATTTGACAGCTCCGGTGGCCTCCCTTGCCAAAGCGTGTCAGTGCTGAATCAAAGGCTACACAAACCCACAGACCCGTGTGTTTAACCCGCGGCACCGTCGGCACCAACTGCTCTCTCTCTTCTCCTATCTCCCTTTTGGACTCGCTTTCTCTTCTCCTTCTTTTCTCATCTCACTTGAGACTTTTAAAAATAGATGTTTCCCATCTTTGAGCTGTCCTTTCTGTTGATCGCTTTCATAACACTGCTACCAACCCCCCCATCCTGTCTCCCTTGGCTCTCCCCCTTCTCTCCCCCCACCTTCCACATTCCCAGCTGCAGGGCTCTGTCAAGTAATAACTTCTTTGTTTCCCAGTCCAGTGAGTCTCCGTATATAATAGTTTCCAAAATGGAACAACGATGTCCAATTCCAGGGGGCGGGGGAGCGCGCCAGGAGGAAGGAACAGACTCTTGCACGTGTCAAGCAGATTCTGGATTTGAAATCCCTGAAGAGCAGAATAGGACTAGAGAAGCAATCTGTTTACAGTACAGGGGAAGGGCACAAGCCTGGGGCACAGGGGAGGTATAGTGAGAAGAGGTGGGAAAAGACCTGTTTTACCCAGGTCCCTTCAATGACTTTGCATTGCAGGATTCCCAGCTCAGGCAGGGCCCGCTCTGGAGGGTGGGTTGATAGTGGGGAAGGTATGTGTTGTTCAATTGCACTTGTGTTTCTGGAGCTGAGACTGTTTCCAAGCCTCAGGATAAACAGCATCTTTCCAAAAAGACTGATGGGCATCTACCTCTGTCCCTCTGGCTTGTTCACATCTGGCAACGGTCTGTCCAGGATGGGGTAAAGAGGGATGCTACATGAGTCAAACTGTACTTGGCACCTTGGGAGCAGCCATGGCATTATTGCAGCTGGACTGTAGCCAGAGCACAACTGCTGTTGCCAGAAATGCCATGGGATCTTCAACAGCCACAAGTCAATCAGATGGAGAGTTCTTGTGTTTCTTCCAATAGCCCTGCCAGGATGTGTGTTCTTTTTCCTTTCCTGGCCCAGCTTCTATTGTGGGGGGGATGATGTCTAATGAAATGTCTCTTCTGCAACATAGAAAAGGTCTGGCTTCTGGAGAAGCAGGCTCTTGGTTGTTTTGTTGGGGTTTTTTTCCCTGTTGTTTATTCTTCTCTTCTCTGTCAGTAGGGAGTTTCAAATAAGAAAGAGAACATCAAAGCATCAGACGAGCTGGAAAATTCCTTGTGTTGGACAACGAAAATGTGCCGTTTATGAACTATGTGTGTCTCAGTGCTGTGCAAAATTCTTGCCTTCCTGGTTTGGTTGTTGGCTTGGTTTTAGTTCCTAGGGGATCCCTGTGAAGATAACATGCCCTGTTATGGAAGCCCTGCAGTGGTGCTTTTTTCCCCTTTGAAGGGCCTGTTAGAGGGAGTTGTAGTCATGGTAGCCAGCAGCTTTCAAAGGACAGAGGAAAGATTGGTGGGGAAGGGGCTTTACATCTCCAAGGCCATCTGGAGACTGGCCATAGCACTTTTTATGGTGGATGTAGATGCATCTGATCAGTGTCAGTGTACATCAGTAGTGTTGTATGTACCTCAGGTAAATGAGTCATGCCTGCATTAATATATTTAGGGTATCCTGTACTCCCCTCTTCCCAATCTAGTCTCTCCTCAGTTTGGCTGTAGAAAGCAGCGTGGGCAAAATAAATAACACTCTAAGCTAGTAACTCAGCTTGAATTGTTTCTCTTGGGCAGCTGGCAGCAACAGTTGTGAAAAAGCTGCGCTTCTCTTAAGTTGGAGGGTGTTCTTATGTGTGTTCTGTGCTTTATAAGACGAAAGAGCCTTGTTGAAGATAGACTGAAAGGAGTAAGCCTCATAGAATGCTTCAGCTCTGCTGAATGAAGTTTCAGAAGTTTTGGAGCCAAGCTTTACATGCTTACCTCCAATATGCATGTTGTTTTAGACCTATGAAAGCTGACTTGTGTCGCCCTTTTGCCTGAAGTAAAACTGTCACCTCTGAGAGGTTCCCAGTTATGAGACACCTGGGGCTTCAAGGTGTATGCCTGCAGATCAGCTCAAGGTGAGGGGCCCTGTATTATGCCCTGGAATCCAGATTTTAAGGTCAGTTCATTCTCAGGCTTTGAGAATTTCTCGTTGGCACCACATCTTGTGCATGTTGTCTTGTGAATGCTGCATTCTAATGCTGAAGTGAAGGTGGCCTGCTCTTGTGGGAGAAGTCTTATCTTTGCTTGCTAATGGGCTCAGGCTGTTAAAGATAAGGCCTGCAAACCTGATCCCGCTGAAGTATGAGACAAAATTCCTGTTGACTGAATGGAGTCAGCTTTACCCAGAAGAGACTTGTTTGTGGCCCTGAGGCCTGTATTTGATGCTGGAGAAAAATCTCTTTATCTAATGCTTTTCTCTCTCTCCTTTTTTTTTTTTTTTTTTTCTCTGAGGGGTGAGGGGTAAGGACCAAGGAGGGAAAGCTGAAGTCCAGAACTGACAGCATGAGGGAGGATTAGACCTAGCTGTTCCTCCCACCTTTTTCTCCCTGTTGGTGTGCCTCCATGGTAATTTAGACCTGTGGCAACCATCAAAGCCTTGTGCATACCTTCTGCACAAAGGGGTCTGTCTCCCACGTGAGGGCGTTCTCTGCTGGGACAGAGTCAGTTTGTCCCCCAAAAGAAAAGTCTTAAGCACCCAATTGCCTGCTTGACTGACTCCCTGACTGCTATTATGTTTCTAACCACAGTAATTGACTTTAGTAGTTATTAATGGATTATGACTGGGGAGGGGGGACAGAACCCAACACCTAGCTTTGTAGCAGAGGGACTCCCTGACCAAAGTGCTGCTTTCCAGACGTGGAGTTTGACCGACAAGCTGTCAAAGTGGGTGTCTTTTGCTTATTTCCCTCTGAGAGGGGAGACACTGGCAAAAGGGAAATGTTCCCTCCTGTCCTGCACTATGGTGGAGAGAAGGCAGGCATTGAGCAGAAACCCTGTTTCCAAAGATGAAATGCTGCACACTTTCTTAATTGATCCTGGTGGCTGCTGCACAGCAACAGGAATTGGATTTTCTATAGACTCTCAGGCTTTGGTCAGGGACTTACATGGAGAAGAAAAATGTGTGCACCATGCAGCACCTGTAGGGACAGCCCAGTGCTACAGCTGCTTTGGCTGATGGCACGTGCACTGCCAATGAACCTGGAATTTTACATGTAAGACAGCCTAGTTGGAGACACTTTGAATTAGCTCCAGTTCTGCAGGCCTTTCTAGCCTAAAGGGCAGCTAAGGGTCACAGAACTTGTGGGCACCTCCAGGTATGTGAGTTTGGGTGGAAGGACAGAGTCAGCAAAAAAGAGAGCCTTGGTAGCTGAAGCCCTTCCTAAATTCTTGTAGCTCCTTGAAATTGTTTGATGTTATCTGCTTGCCTCTTTTGCGAGTGTTTTGTCAGTGCTGCTTTGGCCTTATGGTTTGGAGAAACCAGTTGCTTGGCTAAACCACAGAGATAGGAAGAGTCCTGAGTTCTGGCCTTGCTTCCATCTGGCCCTTCTCTGGCTTTGGTTGAGTTGAGCCTGTGTTTAGCACTTGGCTGCTGAGTGCCTTCTTACAGCAGCAGTAACACCTCTCACAGAAGTCAAGGATACTGCAAGAATCCATTCCTGGTGCAGTAGAGGCTTGGAGACACCTTGACTTCCAAAGGAAGAATGCTGTAGAGGATCAAAGAAATGTTTAAAAACTGCTCTAACTGCTATTTTTACAGACATGACATTGTTTTCTTATTTTGCTTTCATCTTTCAGCTGCCAGTCCTGTGTCATACTGCAAAAGTTGTTTAGGCAAAGCATACTGATGGCTTTTATTTAAAGCAGGTTCCATTTCCTGTGTTCATGCTATCCTTGTTGCATTGACTTGAACGTAGTTTTGGCATTTTATTCTCTGTAGCTGCAATAAATACGGCTTTGTGAAAGGTCATTTATAACTTACTTAGAAATCCTTGTATGAGCTGCTTCCTCTTATTTGGACTGAGGATAGGAAGTTGGCACAAAACAAGCAGTGTGGTTTGGAGAGCCACAGCAGCCATGTTCCTGATGCTTGATTTTAAGGATTTGTTCTGTCGTATGAACTAGTATGAGGCCAGTGGCTGTCAGGTGACCTCTGGAGCCAGCATGTGCAGCAGGGACATAGCATTGCCAAGAGGACTTTGGAATGGACACTGCTGGAGGGTGTAAACTGAGCCAAATATTGCTGCAGAAGAGCTGTGCTGCCTCTAACAGGGAGTGCCTGAGCACTGGGGAGGGCAACCTGATCCAGCTTTGAAATTGGCCCTGCTTTGAGCAGGCTGGAACAGAGACCTCTATTCTGTGATTCTTTAGGCCTGTGATGCTGCAGCCAGTTCATGATTGTGCTCAGAAGCTGCCAACAAACAGAAGTGAGATGTGAAGTAGGAAATAACAGTAAAATTTCCATAGGGTCTTTCTGCAGCTTACAGCACTGACTGTGTACGAAACATGCTGAGTACTCTACTGACTCATTTGAAAATGTTGTTTACTACTGTTCCTGTTTAGGTTTTCCCTTCGTATTTACAAATACATCTTTTATGTCCTGCCAGTTCTCTGCAGTTGTGACCTGCTGCATCTGGGAAGCTCAGCTACTGAAAGTGCTGCAGCAGCTCTCCCTTTGCTGCTGCCTGTCCCTTGTGAAATGTGGTGGGATATGCTGAAATCATCTTGAACCAGAATTCAAAGTCTGTCTTGTAACCTGTTTTCTCTGTCTTGCTCATTCACTTTCTTCAGAACATGATGATTAGTAAGTGGTTTTTGTTTGCTTCTTTTTTTTTTTTTGCACAGCTCATTTGTGACGGGGACAGCCTGCTGTGGACACACCTCACCTCTGAGAATCTGGGACCTTGAGAGGTGAGTGAGCTTCCAGATTACAGGGAGGGACTTGACAAGAAAAGTGAAGACAATGCAATATTGGAAATGCTGCAAAATGGTATCGTTCCTTTTGTCAATATAGGCAAGGGATGATTGAAGATGAGATGTGTTACGGAGTGGGGCACAAAGCAAACTGGTGTGGAAAGGCATATGTGGGGGGTGACCCTGGTTCAGTAACTTGGCTTTTCTTCTCAGCTTTTCCAGTTAATGGCACAGCCATCCTGGTTTCTTCCCATTACCTGTATACAGTCAAAATATACCCATTACACCCTCCTTTTCATCTGTCTCTGTTGATGCCTCAGCCTCAGCCAGAGGAGGTGAGGAAGGTGATCCTTATCCTCCCATTCACCTCCCATTCTCTGTGGTGCTGGGAAGCCAGAGGCAAACACAGGCTCTGAAGTCACCTTGTCCTGGCTGGCAATTCCAGTAGCTCAGAGAGATGAGGTGTGGCAGCAGGTTATCTATGGAAATGACTTAGGCACGTTGTCTTCTCTTTGTCCTAATAAGCACTGAGGAGGTTAATTGCTATGGCCTCTGATTTGGGGTCTTTGAGTAGTTCCTGTTTGGTGAAGGTGCTGACCTTAGCAACTGGGGAAATGTTGTTCTCAAATCTTGATGTGACTCTCAACTGCTGACAAATTTGAAACTCTCAGCCTGAGGGTCTTAGTGTAGTGATGGACAGATAGCAAATATTTCACAGGATTATTGGAATGGCAGCCCTGCCTTCCAGGACCAGTATGCTCTGGGTAGGAGTGGCACGGCCCAGATTATCCAAAGGAGTGCTGTCAGGATTGAGGTGAGCAATGGCAGAAGGGGCCTGAGGGATGTCAGTAGAGCTGTATTTGGGGAAAAGGGGATGGAGGAGGATTGGTGTGGACACAGGGCAGGTCTGAGACCAGGACCAGTTGCCTTCTAATCTAAAGTTTAAATATTTTCGATTGTTTAACTCAACTGTATCAAATACAAATTTAAACCAGCTGCTTTTTCTCTGAAGTAACAAAAATACTTTGCGACAATGCATCCTACAAGGGGCAAGCTGGAGCAGGAAAGAGCACCACTGCATTTAGCTATGGTGCATGTTTCTTAGTGACCCATCCAGTGCTGCCTCTGGAGTACCCCAGAAGGATGCAGGCTGTGCTGTGATACCCCTGCCCATCAATTCTTCTGGCTCTTCTTGAATAGAGGCATCTGACAGGGGTGAGGAGATGGGCAATCCTCTCCCCCCTGCCCCAGCCTTTCTGACAGCCTTTCCCAAGGAAGCCTGAAGAGATAATAAAGCTGTGTAGAAAATAGGATTAAGGTAATGAACAAGCACAGCGGAGTTTGATCTTTCAATAACGTAAAAGCCTGAGTGACAGGCAAATAAAAAAGCCAAGGCAACCTAGGCCACTGGGCCTCTGTTGAAATGGCTAGAGTGTCAAACTTATTCTTCCCTCTTCACCTGTCACAGCTGGAATGCATCATGCCACTGGGTCTTTTCCTCTCCGGGGACCTGTGTGTGAGCTGTTAGACTCGTGGGCATATGCAGGATAGGAGGCTGAGTAGGAAGCATGGCTGGGACTCTAGCACGTGAAGCTTGATGTCATCATTCATAGAAAGGGAGTACAGAACTATCCTTCCAGGTCTTGACTCTCCATAAACTGTTCATCTTCCTAGCAGAGCTTTGGATCCATCTTCAAAGACTCCAGTGATTGCCAGAAGTGATCTTGTAGGGAATGCTGTCTTTTCCTTTGAAGCTTTTGAATGTTGTCTCCCTGGTCAGACTACAGAAGTGAGAGTGTGGCATGAAAACTTAAAATCTTAGAGCCATCCAGGACTTGAAAACTCCTCCTGTGCTCAATGTGTCCTGATAACATCTGGCAGACAGAGCCAGAGCCTCTGAGTTTGCTGCTTACCCTTTTCTTGTGGCCACAAAAAGGCCCAGAGGCTGACCCACGGAGGCTGAACATGGCAAGGACAGATGATTCTCTAAGAACAGAATCTAGGTAACTTCTGTCAAAAAAAGATTAGGCAGGGTAGAATGATGTGTAAGGTGTGTTCTCGAAAACCACAGGATCCTTAGCACCACTGAGGTGTTTAGTGCTGTCCAGGATCAGTTAGTTCAGTTAGAGGAGTTTTCTTTGCATCAGGGGGTGAGTAAGTAACAGTACAGCAGTTCCTGTGCCATTCTCTTCCGTTGGGGTAGGTGGTCTTTTTACCCAACCAGCTGAGAGCTGGAACATGCTACAAAAGGATTTAAAGCTTAAATAACCTTGTGTGTGCTGATCATCTTAGTTCCAGGCCAGATAAGTCCTTGGCTGGTGCTTGTAGCTGTTGGTCATGGTATGTTTCGTATTTATGACCTTCGCTGTTCCCTGACCCTGGGGCAGCCACTCTCATCCCTCCAAGAGGAAGGGGATAATATCTTCACCTGTAAATATGTCCTGTGCTTTGAAAAGGGCTTGGTTGGTTTTGGTGTAGAGGAAATTTTTAGTGGGGAAAGGAAACGCCTCTTGCTGCATCCCACCCCCACAACTGTCTTTCATTTCTGACTCTGCTGAGATGATGGCGTTGGATCAAAGCCACAACAGGCAGCAACAAGCAATTGTCAAGGGAGTCTAAAGCAGGGGAATGACTGCGTAATGCCAAGACACTGTCTCTGATGGCTGAAATTCCAGCTGCTGCTACACCTGGCCCTGTCTCCTGTAATGAAGGAGGATTTAGGTTTTTTTCTTATGCTTTTGAAGCTGGCTAGCTGCACTTCTGGAGGACATCTCTCACCCCACACATTCTACATTGTGCCATCTGATGGCTTTTAGATGTGGGGAAGTTGCTGTGCACTTATTCCTGCTCTGGATCAAGGTGTCTGTGTGGAAGGCAGCTGTAAGTTCCGTGATTAGAGGCCTGCAAGGAGAACAGTGAGCAGTATGTGCCACAGGATACTAACCTGTGTCCTTGCATCAAGTATCAGCCCTTGCTGACTCCTTGTCCTCTTCCGAGTCCCCTTGTCCCTCCTTCAGTGAGGGATATGATGGCAGTGCCCCTCTTGCAGGTCAGGTTCCTCTGCTCACTTTTGCCTTTCTCTATTCAGACCATCCTGTCTTGTTTGCCAGTGTGAGTGTGTGGCTCAACAGAACAGCCACTTAATGGCAAGCAAGAGAAAAGGAAACCTTATTCAGATCCTCCTCCTCTTTCTTCTTCTTTCTATTGCCTTTGTGAGTTTAAACTCCTTGGAAGATGAGGGTCATGCACCACTGACAGCTCCAAGGCCAGCATTTGTCATTTGCCTGCACAGAACTGTTGCTTCCCATGTTATTGGGGTGGTCTGCATGTCGATAGGTGACAAATGCCCCTGTCGCAAGGGTGCTGCTCCATAAGATAGAATACTCCAGAGATCTCTCTGCAGCAACTCTTGGAGCTATTCTGCAAAGCCTGGTATTTGAAATGGACCGATGATCTGTCTCACATGGTAGTCTTCATGCTATAAGCACTTTGCACAAATCCTGCAGTGTTCTTTCCTGTGACATGACATGACATGCTGCAGGGCACGAGAGCTGTGAAAACTGAACCAAAGTTAGCTGTGCCCTGCAAGCCACCCAGATCCTCTACCTTTTAAATATCCAGTCTTTGTCCAACTCCTCCCCCCTTTTGAAGGTATTTTTGGCAGAGTGGGGATTTTGTTTGTTTGTTTTCTGGTTTTTTGTTGTTTTCTTTTTAAGAACCCTCTAATTTCTTGTTCAGTTTTTCTCCCGCTCCTGAGCCCTTTGAAAGTGGCTTTATGCCGTCACTGACACCAAACTGACACTTTGCGTTTCCCCACTTCTTATCCCTTTATGGCAACAGATGTTGAAATTTTGTATCCCTTTTATCTGTCCCTCTTTGCCCTCTTCCTGTAATTAGGTTTCCCTTGTTAGCAGTACAAAGTGGCCCGGTTTGCTGCCTGGCCTTTTGAGCCATTGTGTCGGAGCACATTTTTTTCCTCCTCTTTCGGAAGAGTTCCTTCCCCCTTAAGTAATAGGCAGGGTGTGGGCCAAAGCTGTGGCTTTTCCTTGTTTCTTTGTTCTCCATTTATCTCTGCCACCTTTTCAAAGAGATGGAGAAAAAAAACCGGAGAGTGCATGGAAGGGGAAGATACAGAGTTGCATTTCTTGACCATCAGGCCCCCCTGCTCTTGAGGTGTTCAAGGCAGGTGCCTTTGATGTCTGCAGGTTTTGAGGAGGTGGGAGGTAGAGGATTCATGAGAGTGGCTTGGGAGTGGAGGAGAAGGGAGATTCAGGTGTATGGCTGGTGCCCTCAGCAGAGGGTTGGGGAGGAGTCTCAGGTAGCCAGGCAGCTGCTGAGCAGGTTAGTAATCTGTTCTGCCTGTAGTGCTATTGCGCTGTGCTCTTTCTTTCCAAGAGCCAGCATGAGTGTTACCATCCTAAGCAGCTGGTTGAAGTTTGCTAATGTGCTGCTGCTGGATCTCTAGTGTGTGTTTCCATGGGTCCCTTGCTAAGTTATATCTGTCTGGGCCATGGAGGGGGAAAGAATTAGCTGCTGTCTTTTCAACTTTTGGCTTATGTTGATCTGCATCCATTTTGGTGGCTGTTCAGAGCCCGCTGAGTTAAAATTTGGGCTCCCTGTACTGGTCCTAAACAGCAAGTGTAATTTGAGAGTTGAAGCATATAGCACTGAACATCCTGGTCAGCTGATCACTACTGATGATTTCCTGTTTAAATCCAGTCCTTCTTGACTTTGTCTCCTGTTATGCTCCAGTTTTTTAATTGTGTGGAAGTAGATGAGTGAAATAAGAATCTGCAGGTCTAGTTCTTGGTTATAAGTCTTGCTGAATGTTTTCAATAAAAGTTTTTAATGTAGAAGCTTGGCTCAAGACTTCTTAGCATTGTGTTCTAAAATAATTTCTGTGGAAGAGCATTCACTCCACAGCTTTGAACTCCAAGGTTTATACGAGTTTGAGACCCTCTAATTTTATCGCCAAAGAAGCTGTTGGGTGAAAGGAGCACATGGATTCAGAACTGGAGTTGCTAGATCAAACGGAAAGGTAACTGACTCCAAGAAGTGTGGGGAGTCTGTTTCACCCAGGCATTTAAACTGGATTTATTGAGTCACAGAGAATTGGGTGCATATGTCTGATAACAGGAGAGACAAGGAATAGCAAATATTATCCTGTCACTGGTAACAGTTTCACAGGATTTGGGGAGCAGAAGAATAATAGCATGCGGTAGATGTGGAATACCCTTTCTGGCCCTCCCTGCTTTTCTGTAAATCGTATGCCAGGCATCTTTTTTTGCCAAGGAAACTCCTCCAGGTTTTGTGGGAAAGAGGGTCCCTAATCCTTTCAGAGTTGCATTTATTTCTCAGCATCTCTGTCTTGGCTGAACACAGTTTTAAATCACAATGACCAATCCAGACCTTGAGATCTTGAGTGTTGTTGGAAGCAGGACGCCAGGCCTATGGCCAACTTGAGCCTGTTCTGGAGAAAGCTTGCTGGTGCAGCCTCTTAAGTGGTGGTTGCTTGGATGACTGTCCCTTTTAGAAGACTTTGTTGTGTTGAAAATTCTGTCTCCTGTCTTTAACGGATAGCTTCAGTCTTGTCTGTGCAATGTATTCCCATGGTATGCACATGTTCTCAAAACTGTTTGAAGCCTTGTTGTTCTTTACTGATTTCTGGTTGGGTTTTGGGTTTTTTGACACTGTGTTTCTGAACTCTCTCACATAAGCTGGGCGTCTTCTGCCTTCCTTTTGTTAAGAGGGCTCTGGTCCATCTTAACCTAAACGTAAAATCATTGTAAGAGGAGGAATATACAGGTGTTTATCCTAAATCCTTTCTTCCCCATGGCAGTCTTGGCCCTGAGGACCATGAGGCCAGCTCCTGCCCTTTGGATCTGTGCATGTCCAGGGCATGCTGCGGCCTTTGAACTCTTGTTCAGGTGTATTTATGACAACTTTACAAGGCCCTGAACAATCAGAGAGCATGGGTGGGGGCTGGACACTCCAAGCACATCAATCAGTTTCATCCCTCTGAGCCAAAGCAAAAGTAATCTTTATTTTTCCCTGGGTTGAGAGAGAATCAACAGAGGCAAGAGAGAAGAATGGGAAGGAGTGAATGAGGAACCCCCTCTGTCACTGGCTAGTGGTAGCTCATTTAAACAGATGGCTTTGTTTTGATTTGGACTCTCCATTTTTTTGTCTCCCCACTAAAGGAGACCTGCAGAGCTCTGTCCAGAAAGGGAGCAATGCAGCCGCCTGTTCCCACACAAGTGGCGCGAAAGGCGAGAGGCTTTGAGAATTCCCTGCTTCTTTTCCTCGCCTCCCTCTTTTTCTCTTCCTCCAAGAAATCACAGTTTGAGAATTCCCCCCTACTCCTCCCGTTGGAAAGAAAGACAGAGAAGACATTCTTGACATTCTTTGCAGAGAAAAGGGGTTAAATGTCTGAATTTGGGGGTCACCATGTTATACAAATTGCAATCTAATCGTTTTTACAAGAACACACGTGTGCTAAGAAAAGGAGCCATGGACAAGAAAGAAAAGGGGATAGACAACCTTTTTTGTCCTGTCTTCTTTTTTTTTTCCCCTCAAGGTTTTGGACTATTGTCATGTCCTGTCTCTCTCCCCTCCTCACCCCCGAGAGGGAGAACATTGGTTTTATAGTTAAATTGGTTCGTAAAGCAGAAGGGCTTGGTGCCATTTCTGTTTGTTTTCCCAAATAAAAGCCCCAGCAGGGTCTCTTTTGCACCGTTGTGGCTTTATTTGAAGAAACTGGCTTTTTCCCATAGCCCAGTGTGTCAGTTTATCCTCTGAACTTAACCTTACGAGAACCCGAACAACAAAAACTCACAGGGTCCCAGAGCTGGAAAGGTAAAGAAATTGTATCTTTTTATTGGACCATTTAAAACGTGTGTGGGCCAATTCAGAGAAAGCAGAAGAAAAGAAGGCAAAACTCCCTCTTCTGTCTCTCCCCCCAACACAATCTCAGACCGTCGTTGGTGTCTTTCCCCCCTACTGCCTCGAGACCCTTCAGCTGCACTGAGGAATCAGAGAGAGGCATTTGCCCTGAAAATCACTTGAAACAGCACCTCTGAGCCATTTCACTCAGAGGTGCTCCTTCAAAATTCCCCAAGCCAATCCCACATCTTCCTGCAGGAATTAGTAGCCTGGTCCAAATGCAAGGCCAACTTTGGGGTAGGATAGAAGAATAACTTTGCCAAGGATCTGTGTTTCTCCCTGTGTACAATACAGATGTTTTTTGATCAAGCCTTTCCCTTCTTAGCATAAGTTGCTGCCTCCCCTCAGTGCCTCAGCTACTATTGCAAAGCACCTGGAAGAGACAGCAGCTCAGCTCTTCCCTTTGGTTTTGGTGCGCTCTCCAAATTGGATGACAGAAACTGCGCAAATGCTGCACTTGGGATAATTATTTTAAAATGGATTTGTTTTTCTTTCTCTGTTTGATACTCAGATCAAATATCCCAGTGTTTGGAACTGAACAGGGCTCTTTACACCTTTTTTTAAAGTATATGCTTCCCACCTCTTTCGTTTCAAATAGTTATTGGGGCTGAAATATTGGTTTAGAGCTCTGTTTGGTTTCTGAATAGTCATCTGCTTATGTGCAATGGATTCTCCTCTTTGATGGATGATCACAGTTCACAGATGAGGTTTCCAGAGAAAATGAATTGTCCTCAGTTTTGCACATCTCTGTTTTCAACAGATGTTCAGAATTCAGCAGCTTCCTAGAGTTTGCATAGTTACATAATATCCATTCTAGTGAATTGGGGTCACCAGAAATGGAGAGTAGGGAGAAAAATGTTGTTTCATCCCAGCTTTTGGAGTGTGGTTCTTGTGTACTGGAGACAGCTGGGCAAGACCTGCAGCAAATGGGCAGGGTCCAGGGAGGAAGGTGCAGACTTCTTTTGGACTCTGCCTATCAGAAAGATCTCAGGGAGATCCTGAGCTTTTATGGCCACACAAATAGTTGCAGTGGCTTGGAAGGCTGTATATAACTTTAACTTGGTGAAGCAACATCCATGGGTTATCTGAAAAGTAACCATCTGGGCTCTGCCATGACTGATCGTATTTTGTCTTCATATTAGTGACTGAGAAGGAATAGAACTTGAAGCTGTTTCTAAAAAGAAGAGCAAGAACTTAAAGAAACCAACCTGTTTCTTCCCTTCACTTTGCTTCCAGGCTGCCTGTCTTCTGGAGGTACCAGGAGAGCTATGCTCATGGCTAGATTTCTAACATGGAAATGAAAGAGTGAAATGTGGAAATCTTGAACAAATATCCTATTTTAAAAGTAATTTTAAAAAGTCTTGAAGAACTTGGAAATTGACCAAGATGAATCAAAGGATTCTCTATAGTGTCTGAACAAAATGCCTTTCATTTTTGGACTCATCAGTTGGATACATTTACCAGGCACACGGACTTTGTTTAAACATCTTGTTCTATCACCAAGGAGTCCAGGGCCTAGGGCTAATACAGCTTTCCTGTGCTAGGGATGAAATAGGCTGCTGGATTTGCTCTGGCTCTGTTCCTTGTGGGCTGCTACTGGATTACTGCCAATATTATTCAGTCTGTCTAGATGCTTAACAGGAAGTATGAGAAATTAGGAATATTATGAGATTCCTCAACACTGGAAGCCTACCTGTGTGTTTGTAGGTGCTGCATTGGCCCAGGTGGTTTGTGGTTAAAGTGCTGAAATTGAGAGCTCTTGCTCTAGATTGGTCTTTCCAGAAAACCTGCACTGTCACATCTGTGATTCTGCCTCACAGAGCTCCAGTGGTGCAGTTGTTTCTGTTGGTGCCACCCAGCACTGGGACTGAACGCAAGCACTACCTGGCCCAGGTTGTTCAGTACAAAGACAAGCAAAGCTCCAGCCATCTGCACAGGTAACTACCTGGCTTGCCTGAGGAAGACCTGGGAGCAAAACAGCTGCTTGCTGCTGCTGGAGGGCCATGGCACAGTGGGGAGATGGTGTGGACCTTCCATGTTTGGTCTCGCTTGGTCTTCACAGACGCTTCCTGACTAACCTTCATAGCCCATAACAAGGACAGGGCCTCTGAAGTGCTGAGGATCAGCCCACCTGGGATTTGAAAACTGTTTAGGTGAAAAAGGGACCATGAAGGAAAGAAGGCAGCTGTTTCCTGCTGTGTTTGGCTGATGCTGGTGAAAAAGGTCCAAGACAGCTATGCCATCTCCTTCTGTCCCTCATGGAGAAGGTATTTTCTGTCCGTCTAAGTTGTTAGAAACCGTTGGTGATGTACTGGTGTAGCTGCTGCTTTTCTGTTGCCCTTTCATGGGTTATGTTGATCCTTTATGGGTTATTAAGGATTAGCTGTGGCTTTTGCTCCTAAGAAAGGGGAAGCTGTTCAGGTATGGGGTTTGAGGGCAGGGAGTATTTGGGATAGCAAAGAGTGGACAATTTGTGGGTACTAACTTGTGATCCCAAGACTGGAAGGGTTGTGGTGGCAGAGTTCCCTTCCCAGCATGGGCTCAGCTTGGCTGTGTGTGCTGCAGGCACATAGAGCTACTCTGGCATGGTGGTAACTGGTCCAGAGACACCTTAATCTGCTGAAAAAAAGGGGAAATACTAGTCATGTTCTACATCTGTATCACCTCAAGTGTGCCCATACCAGAACACATGGGTGTTTTGGTTTGTGTGCCCAGTGTACAGCACAGCAGATTTTCCCCTGGTGCCAGATGGTAAGTGCTTCACTTTAGCAACTACCACGTTGCGTCTGTAAATTGCCAAAGAGCTGCTCCTGTATCCTGGGGTTGCACCTCCCACCTGAGAGCTGCTTTGGCTGACCTGTTCTTGGAACAGGAGAACCGAACTGATTAACAAACCAGCAATGCAAGGTTTACTTTGTTGCAGTAACTTGCAAGTATCTTTGCTCATTTTATGCCTACAGAGAAAAGCCAATCCTTTTCTTTTCCCTTCCCTTTTTTTGTTGCCTTTTCTTTCATTTTTGTTGCCCGGGATGGAAAGGGAAGTGGAGGGAGGAAAACTGGTCTGACTCTGTTGGAGTGCTTGGGTACCACTGCAATGAGGTGTGAAGGCATGGAGAAACACTGGGAGCGAAGCACGTGGGTGGTGCTCAGGTTCTGAGCTGCTGGTGCTGCGTAGGACTTGCTGGGGTAGCACATCTCTTGGGGATAACTCCTTGCTCCTGCCTGAGCAACTGGCAGAGGACTCTGTCAGCTGGGCAGTCTGGCCCCTTACGCATCTCACAGGTAGTCCAAGGATTCTTGCTGGGAGAGCAGCTGACTCCTCCTCATACCTCTGTTGTATGTCTTACAACTCTGGGCCACACATACAACTTGTAGGATGAAGAACGTTTAGCAGAAGCCTTGAGAAGGGCTGTGTGCATGTCTGTTTGTCCTGCTGGCTTTGCAGAATGGCAGATGGAGGAGATCTGTGTGCTTGGAAGGGGAGAGGAGTGCCAAAGCACTCATGCCCGTCTATGTCTCACTCCATGGTGGATCTGAGGACCCATCTGTGCCAACCAAACCCCATTGCTCTTGCTCACAGTGCTCAAACCGTGAGTGCTTCAACCTCTCAACTCGCAGACAGGTGCAGAGTTGCTGCTGGGTTGGTTTACAAGTAACCTTCCAAGGGTTAATATATTGTGAGAAGGTTGCAAAGGGCTGAAGCCTGGAATCCCCTCGATCCCTTGCCTGGAGAAACACAAAGTCCAATAAGCCAGCACCCCTGGATTCGTGTTGGGGGGGATTAATTCATGCACTTGATGTTAAAGCTTGTCCGAGAGGTTTGCATGGGGGGGCCATTGCTAGGGCTGGTTGGCCTCTCTAAATGGTTGCTAGGGCCCTGGCATCAAGGGCCAATGTAGCTGCCCACAGCCACGGTCACGGAGGGAATTACACAGCCACAAAGAAATTGTTATTCTACATAATCTGCTCTTTGGAGAGTGACTGTGGGGAAACAGGCTGGCCCCAGCATGCCGCCAGCTCTGTGATCATAGAAGCGTGCTGGCTGCAAAGATCGGCCAGGGCTCGCCTTCTGATCTGGGGACACCAGGGCTCGAGGCGCTAATCTGCTTTATCAGCGATTTCTCTCTCCTGACACAAAGGTGTTTACTTGTTTTAACATCTCCCAGGACTCTATTTCTCCTTTTGTGTGGTCTTTATCCCCCGACGAGGGCTTTAGCCCAGATTACAGACAGAATTAAGGCATTTGGCGATGTGCCTCAGAACTGTGTGATGCTGGATCAAGGAGCAGAATGTAACAAAATAATGGAGGGAGATGTTGGGAGTGACCCCACTGCGGGATCCGTGCTGTTGGCTTTCAGGACTGCTTCATTGTCCTGAGAATCAAGAGGCTGTTGGAGAGGGGTGGCCATGCAGCAGAGTTTGAAAAGCAGGTGCTTCAAGTTTTATTGTGTCCAGCATTTTTGATGTAGAGGGTGTGAAGAGAAGGAGAAGGAAGAAAAGGAGGGTTTACAATAGGTGGCCATTTCAAGCAGCTGGGCAGATTGTCCACTCCATTCCCAAGAGTCTGTCATGTCTGGATGTCACTGGCTGCTGCAGCAGGTGGAGTGATACTGGGACAGCCTGTGCCATGCACCTGATTCAATTTCGTGTGACCCAGGGAAGGGGCTCAAGCTTCTTCTTGAAGTCTGGCAGGGTGGGACCTCACCAAGAGCCATCCACCTGGTGAGCTGCTGGTTCTGCACATGAACAAGCAGCAGAGTCATACCGCCACAAAGCACCCAGCACAGAGCTTCATGGAGATCTTGCTTTTGCTCTTTCACTGCAAGCAAGGAATTAAAAAGGAGGAAAGGGTCAAAAAAAAAAAATCTAGCCTTTGGAAGGTCATCTCCAGAACAACCTTGGAGTGGTTGCTTTTGACCTATCACACTCAGCCCCAGAATGTTGTTCGCAGACTGTGGTATAACTGGAGGGGATTGAGGAGAGCAGCCATGGCAGACTGGGTTGGGAGAGTCTGATTTGCCTGTGCTGTGTGTCAAAGATCCAGGGAAATATCCCAGTGGGCAGTATTTTGAAGAGTATGGGATGGGATTGAACAGGTAAATGGCTCATGCAGATTATCTGGAGTCTGACTAAGCTGGGAGTTGTCTCCTGTAGAAGTGGAGCCATATAATTCAGAATACTGGTCACTTCTCCCAGAAAAAAGGATTCCTTTCTGCTGGGGGTCAGCTGTGCCTGTACCTTGGCTCTTCCTCTTTCTGCTGGGACTCCTGCTGGTCATCCTTCATGACAGTTAGTGGCCCAACCAGTAGAAGAAACTGGGGGTGGGAGAGGAAAACTGTGCAGGCTTTTGTATTCTGTTAAATCACAGAAATGAGATCTGGAAGACTTTTGTGACACCATCTCTGCTCTGGCCAGCTGAACTGGAAGGGCTTTTTGCTCTGAATGACTCCTCCCCTAATGTGTTTCATTGCAGCGGTCAGTTGTTGACCTGTTTAGGGACCGACTTCCACCGTGGAGCTGGAGTCCTGGATGTGTTCTACGAAACACCTTCCCTTCTCCTTTCTTGTGGGTATGACACCTACATCCGCTACTGGGACATACGGACCAGCACCAGGTGAGCCTGCCCTGCTGCCACCTGGGGCCCATGCAAGGCTCCTGGACTGTCCTTGTGCAGTGTCTGGGAACTCAGCTCTCACTGAATTATCTCCTTCAGGCAAAGTGGATGGAGGAGTGGAGGCTCAACCCCTGCTCTGGTTTGTGTTGTCCTTGCAGGAAGTGTGTTCAGGAGTGGGAAGAGCCCCATGACAGTGCCCTGTATTGCATAAGGAGTGATAAGAACCATATGATTGCCAGCGGCTCTTCCTACTATGGCGTGGTGCGCCTCTGGGATAAGCGGCAGACTCGGTGCCTGCAGGTGAGCACCGGTGGGAGGCTGGGCAGCAGCAGAGCTTCTCAGCTGTTCTCTGGCAGCCCAGTGCTCATGCCTTATTGGAAAAAGAAAGAGGGGCTGCTGGGCTGTCTTGGGGCTAGTTCACCACGGCAAACCTAACCTATATGCAGGGAAAACCTGCTTTGCTCAGACATCTCAGCTTTTGGATCTGTAACACCAGCCAGGGTCTTTGGGCTGACCTCTTTTCTGAAAGGTTGATTCTCCCATTTTCTTGCAGAGCTTTCACCTGTCTTCACCCACCAGCAGCCCAGTGTACTGCCTCCGTTTCAGTACCACCCACCTGTATGCTGCCCTGGCATCGGCCCTGCATGTCCTGGACTTCACAGCCTCGTGAAGGGCACCACAGCTGCTTCTGGTGACCCCAACTCAGCAGAGCTGACACTTGGCTCAGGGAATTGCAGGCAGGAGAGGTGAGAAAGGCCCACAAGGCTTCTGAAGGGATTTTTTTCCTGCCAGAAAGCTACAATGAAGAGTGCACAAAGGGCCAAACTTTTCTCAACCTCACCTGCCTGTTAGTGAAAATAATAGGCCAATTGTCCTTTACCCTTTTTATTTTGTGCAAGTCAGGGTTTGTTTTATTAATTGTGTTCCTTTTTTTCTTTTTTTTTTTTTTAATTTCCTTTTTTTTTCCTGTGGATACATCATTTGAGGGGCAAGTTGAGCCAGGACGCCCCATCAGCTGTGTGCTGGTCAGGCTGAGATCAGCCAAGCTCTAAGCATGTGAAGCAAGACTAGGCTGTGTGCAGGGTGGACTGATTTGGTGGAAGGGAAAGGTGCTGGAGTGAGGCCCACCTTTCTCCTTAACTTGCTGTCCTGACAGCTGCTTGTGTTGTCCTTCACACCCAAGAGCAACAACTGAGCTAAAAGGCAGAGCCAGCCCTGCTTTCAGTGTGCCTCCCCAAGCTGGCCATCAGGTCAGGCTGAGCACTTGGCAGGGCTGAAATGGTCATGTTTTGCTAAATAAAACTGAAAGGAAACAGAAGAGATTGTATGTTTTGTTTCAGCTTCTGAAGGGGCTGTGATGTTACCTGCTGATTGCAGGGGCCTGGCTGGGTGGGGGAGGTTGGACCTATTTTCAGATGCTGTCTCCATGTCTAAGAGATCTCTCTCCCTGGCTAGACCCTATGACACCGCTGCATTGAAGGCGGTTCCTGGGAGCTTGGATCTCTTGTTACTCTTTCAAACAAGAATTCAAAAAGTAGGATCTGTGACTTATTTGGTGCCTGTGTAATGAAGCAGCAAACCAGACCAGTTACAAACACCTGGATGTGATTTACTGGGATCCTGTAGGCACATCCAAGTGGGCTCTGCTCCTTTTTGTGTCATCCTTCTGAATCTGACGTGGGTCTCTGAACAACCACAGCTTTCAGTGTGCTCCGTGCTGTCTGATTGGATGTGGATAATCTGCTGTGAGTGAATACAGTGGTGTCTGGGGTCTGGCCCTCCTTGGGGAAGGAAGTGTGGGAACCCTGCTTGGTTCTGAGTTTGTGTATCCTGGATAGGTAAAGGAGAGGTTTTTATCACAAACTGGGAGCACTTCTAGGGTGAGCCACTCAGCATGGTGCTTTGTTAGAACTTAGTTCATTTCCACTGTCAAGAGGCTGCTCTTCCCTTTGTGATGTCCAAGAATTGAGGAATATATTTGCTGGAGCCCTGGACTCTAAGGAATTGTCATGGTTTGAAAGCAGCCTCATCAGGGGAGCTATGTTGGGAGCCTATGAGCAGGTCACTGGAAGGTAGGGTTTGTAGGGTTTGTTTGGGTAATATATATTCAAGTATGAACCGGGATGGAACAACATTCAGAAATCTAAGCAGGGGGATGGCAATTGGAGAGAAGTTGGTAAAGCAGCACTTCTGGGGTTGTCCCTGTGCAGTGAGGTTTGCAGTGGGCCATGTTTGTGCCTTCACAGAAGGGTGGGCAGCTGCTGCTCCTGATCCGGCCAGCGGCCCAGCCACCGCTTCCCCTCTGTGCTATGCAAATTGAGGCAGCTGCACGTTGGTTCCTGCACTCTGCACAGCCCTGTCACGTCATGGATGGCTGGTACTAAGGAAGGAGCTGTGTCTTCCTCTTTACCCTGTTTCATAGGCTGTGCCCACTCAGGTCTAAGCATTGATGCTGTTTGCAGAGATACCAAAGTCACCAGAGCATCCTGACTGCACGGAGGAGCTGCATAACTGCACAGGAGGGAGCTGCTTCCAAACACATCCCAGGCAAGTAATGGGTGTGAGGAGGGAGTTCTTGTTTTCCAGACATTACTGCCTTCAGCAATGGTGGCAGATGAGGAATTCCCAAGGTGTCATGTTGCTCACGGAGGATGGGGACAGGGCTGCTGGTTGTGGATGTGGTGTGCTTCCTTTGCTTCCTTTATAGCTTCCCACAATTCACAGAAGGGTCATTCCCATCCCTGGAAGTGTTCCAGACCAGGTTGGATGGGGCTTCGAGCAGTCTGGTCTAGTGGAAGGTGTCCCTGCCCATGACGGGGGTTAGAACTAGATGATCTTTAAGGTCCCTTCCAACACAAACCATTCTATGGTTTTATGAAATGTCTGCATAAATCAGCAGGCCAGGCAGCAGACAGGTCAACTGCCCTGCCATCTTCCTGGGCTTACAGAGATTCCTCCAAATGGCTCTATTAACATCAGAACTCATTTTTATTAGATAAGGCAAAATAAACACCATGAAGCTGTGCCAGGGAGCTGCCCCCCACCTCAACCTCTTAGCAGCCACTGCCTACTGGGTCTTACAGTCTCCATCCCCACTGTTAGCTGCCTTTATCTTCTTCAGCTCCTTCTGCAGCTGCTCTTCTGCAGCCAGGATCTCCTTCGGCTTCTGGTACTGTAGGACAGAGAGAAATGCCCTTAGCACTCCTGAACTCCTGTTCAGCCTCTGCTCCAAGCAGACCAACTGGGGCCTGTTGCTGCTGGCCCAGCAGGGGCCCTCCTGCCAAGGGAGGCCTTGCCATTACCAGCTGCCTCTGAAGCCCATTTAGAGAGGTGGTGCCATCAAGCTAGAGACATTTGCCAAGTTCTGGAGTGTCTTTTACAGTGCAAGTAACACTTTCCAGTTAGATGTGGAATCCTGGCCCCCACCAACCCCTCTGGAATATCCTGGCAAGCAGATCCTTGCTGTGCTCACTGACCGCATGCTCACAAGTGTTTTTTACATATATATATATATATATATATATAAAAAATATGCTTTTTTTTTTAATGCAGAGAGAAGTAAGAGTTGCAGTTCCTCTGTCTCCCCCTCAGAGGCCCTTCACCCAGCTGCAGCTTAGCAGTTGGATGCAGGTGCTTTTTGCAAGGTTTGGCCAGCAGCAAACAGAAGCTCAGGAAGACTCAAGGTGCTCTTCTTGGCCTGTTTCCTCTGCAAGTGCAGCCCAGCTCTGCTGCCAGGTTTCCCACAGAGGGTGTGCCCTCTGTGTAGCTGACTTCTGCACTGAATAGGACAAGCACCTGTTGCTCAAAAGCATCTGTCTGCTCCTTGCAACAAGAAGTGTGCGCCCGTGTTGCTAGTCTCTTGCTTCCACCATGTGTGTGGAAGTGATCCCTCTCTGACACAAAGCAGCAGGTGGTTTTTTTTTATTATTGTCTTTTAAGACTGCGAGACCTCGAAGTGCAGCAGGTCCTTGGACTCTTACGCTCTGAGACAAGAGAAACTTAGTATCACTGAGAGTGGAGGCTTGCTCAGGCCTGATGGAGGGAAAACGTGGAAAATAGGGCAGGACAGACACTCTTCCACCTGCATGTCACCTCGAGCAGCAGGCAGGGCCCCTCTTGCAGCCTGGGATCTCTTGGCTAGTGTCAGCATGCCCAGTGTAATCTGAAACTCCCACTGACTGTGTGACAGAGAAGGGGCTGCAGGGGTGACCCTCAGCAGATCTCCCTGCTCTGCCTCATTTCCCCATGTGTAAGAATTTTAGCTTCTTTGTGGACATAAAGAGAAGGGCAAAGTGCTGTTCTGCGTGGCTAAAGCCTCACCGTGATGATCAGGGTGTTGTTGGCATGGGTGAAGCTCAGGGCAGCTGCATCCAAGGGGAGGTGGTATCGGTCCAGATCAGGAATAGAGAACTTTTTATAGTACCTACAAATGAGAGGAGACAGAAATAAGGAAGGTGAGGTTTCTATTCCCCCACTAGCAGTGCTGAGACAGACTGCTGTTCTGCAAGGTGTAGATGAGGACAATAGACCTCTCAGGGTTGGCAGGAGGCCCTTGTGCCATGTTGTGTGCCTGCCAGTGCCCCCAGGTTAGCAGGAGCACGAGAAACAAACCTCCAAACTGGAAATCAGAGCTGGCAAAGTCCTGAAGAGCTTTGGTGTGTGACAGCAGCCTTGGTCCTCCAACTTGCCCTCGTGTAGTGCCAGATATGATTAAACTACTCAGCCGTACCAAGGTGTTCCTCGTCTTTTTCCCTGCTCATGGCCTCTCATTCCCTCTAAGCAGCAGCTTCCTTTAGCTTTTGTCAAAGCTCTTGTGCCACATGACTTAGTTTCCTCAGTGAATGACTTACTTTCCTCAGTGATGCACCATTTTGTGTTGCAATCCTTCCTAAACCCCTCTTTTTAACTTCTTGCTTTACTTCCTAGGTAACTTTTTGCTTTGGTGGTATGGTGGTGCTCAGGCATACCCCTGGGCACAGATCTCCAGGTGTAACTGCCCACAATCACCTGAGCCTCTGCTCTGCAGCATCTCTATGCAGCCCCTATGGTGGCTGTGGTGCTCCTCTGCACTTACAGCTGTCCTAGTTGTTCCTTCCCTGGGTTCAATCCCAGTCTTCCAATAAACTCTCTCATCGAAGCAGAGGACAGAGAGGTTTTTGCCAGCTAAGAGATTTCCTAAGACTTTGGAGCAGGTAGACCTGTGTCTGTGTGTTTGCCTGAGATCTTCTGTGCTTGGCATGGATCATCCTGTATCTACTGCTTCTCTCTGGGGCTGCACCAAATACACTGGCTGGTAGTCCTGTGCCCACCCAGAAGCATGACTGGATTCTTAGTCCGTTCCAGCACTCTTGTGGGCAATCCTCTCCAAGGAACTGGCCTGTAGCTGGTACTGAAGTGTCTGGAGCAGAGTGGGAACGGGCAGCAGCTGCTACCATGCCATGAGAGGTGGTTCTCAGTTCAGCTGGCTGTGTGTGAGGCTTGGCCTCTCTGGCTACCTCTGCCCAAATTGCAGTTTATTTTCCAAGTCACGGTGAAAACAGCTACAAAGGGCAAATGGCTCTCCCGGTGCAGTGGGAGGAATGTACACGGCTTGTTACCGCAGGGCTCAAACCGTTCTGTGTTGTCACTGCTGTCGGTATTTGGAAAAGGTGGCAGACATGGATAATAAGGGAGATGTCAAAGGTTAAACAGCAGAGATTAGATGAACACAAAGACATGTTAAGGAAGTGTTAACTTCTTACCGATTAGACAAAAAAAAAAGCAGTACACAGAAAAAACCCACTGTTTCAAAGGGCCTTGGGAGTCATCAATGAAACAGCAGCATTCTGCTGCCCCAGGACTAAGGAGAAGGGAAGAAGAATGGCTTTGGCTGGCCTCAAACTAAAATCTGTGACAAGATCAAAGGAAACCAGATCTGCCTTGCCACCCCCTCCGCCTCCTAACATTACCACTGCCTCTCACTACAATAATTGAATCAGGTTTGGCGTTTGGGGAGGTGGCTTTCTAGGTTTGTTTTTAGAGTTCAGTTTAATGGATTTATTTTACAGCAAGAGGTTTTAAGCAAATCCCACTTGAGCAGCCCTTGCCGTGGCCAGAGGGAACGGAGTGACTGGAGGAAGTGAAGAGCTCCTGTCTGAGCTGGGGAGGTAGCTGATGGGTGGTTATCCCAGCCGATGCAGGCTGATTCTCTGCCCTCGCCTCTCACCCCATGGCCAAGGGCAGTATTGCACTCTGAGCCCAAGTCCTGGCCCGAGATCCATAGTATGTGTGTGAAATCACCTCTATTATTTTCCTACTGGAAACCCACTTTTTGTCAGCCCGTAGGGAAAACTGCTACTGGTATGCTGAGAATTTAGAGTTGAACTACTCAGTAGTGACTTGGCAGCCCATCCTGTTACTTGTGCCTCTGGCTGGCGGTCAGCACAGCTCTGTTGCTCAGAAGCAGCGTGGCTGACTTCCAAGGGTTGGAGAGGCTCCGAGGCTTCCTTTCTCTCCTGTAGTGATGTGCGCTCTCTCTGTGGATTCCATGCTGTTGTTGCTATCTTGGAATTAGTTGCTGAGTGGTGCCTTGCCCTGGCCGAGACCCAGGAGAAATGATCTAAGATATCCTGGAGCCTGTACTAAGTGTGCTAGTGCTGGAGTCTGTTCCCACTCCCTACTGACAGCAATGTCATGCTTGTCCCCAGTGAGGTGGCTTTCAGCTTTAATTCTAAAAGTCCTTAGCTGTCAGACACAGGCCATGAGTTGCTGTTGGGTCCTCTGACACTAGTTAGTGAGAGAATAAATGTCAGCTGCTCATGGAGGACTCTCCTGAGAGCAGTACAAAAAAGCCTGAAGTCAGCTAGGGCGTAGATAAAGCCTCAGTGCTACATTATAACCTTACAGCACCTACGCAAGAGGTTCCCACATGCACAGGCAAGGAACTTCCCACATACACACCACTATCAGTAGGACTGGGAGTAGATAAGCCTGTCTGTGACAGTATCTGGTTGGATTTAGGATCAAGCTTCTAGCTCCATGCGTATCCATGTGTGGCCAATGGGAATCTCATTCATCTTCTGCTACACGGGTCTCCCTACTAAAGCACCACTGTTCTGTGAATCCCTCTGTGTGCATTTAGGCCAAAATTTCTGTACTAGAGCTGTAATTTCTTGCTGTTTCTATGGGGTAACTTCCCTCTTCCCAGCCTTCTGGTTTTGAGCTCCCAGGTGAGCTGATGTGCAGAGCTCCAGCAGCCCTTTGCCGGGAGACTCGCGGGTGCCGCGTGGGTGCCGCGTCGCGAAGTCCTCGGCGGCCGAGGGGCCGCAGTTCTGTGCCGACAGCACCACCTACAGCCACTTCCATCAGCTTCACTTGTGCTCCCAAGGCTCGCTCCGTGCACTCACTTCCCAGTACTACAGCTCATCTTGGTTTATCTGAGGCTGTAAATGCTTTGGGACACACACAGTGTGTGTTTTATTCCGTGTGAGATGCCATGTACTGACACGCCACAAGATGTAGCTTTAAAAGCATTTTCCATTTTTTTCCTACAATCTCAAGTCTCTTCTGGCAGAACACTGTTGTGCTTCCTTTCCAGATTTAGTCTGCCTTTTTTGCTTGCTACCTCCAGATCATATCACTGGCATTGTGACTATAGGACATGTTTATGCAGGGAGAGCTGTCTGTCTGGGTACCCACGACTTTGCTGTATATGTTGAATCCTGCAGCATTCTGAGATGCAGTGACTAAATCAGAGGGAGACAATGGAATGTTCTAGCTTCAAGAGGTCTGCAAGGCTCTTACTTTAGTTTCCTAAGGAAGTGACATCTGACAGGGCAAGAACAGAGCAAGCACCACCCTACTGGAGCCAAGATGAGTTTGCAATGGCCAGTGCAGAGCTTGAGGACCCATACTGTAAACGTGTCTGAGGCAGTTGGGAGTGGAAATCGGGCAGCAGGAGACATGTGCTGCAAGGTGGGGCCCCTCAGCCCTTGCACACTAGAAGGGGGGACAGCCTTCTGTGCAATCACTAGCCTGCCCTCTGTGCCAGCCCACCCCAAGGGACTCAGCACTGCCAGTGCTGTCCTTACTGACTTCTTGTTGGTGGTCCGGATGACACAGCAGCGCTGCTCCTCCTCCACGGAGACACTGTAGACCTCCTTGGGATAGGGAAGGTTACGGATCCGCCACTGGAAGCTGCTCAGGGTATCCTTCCTCATGAAGATAGGCTACAGCAAACAAGTACCTTTAGCAAGGCCCCTCCACCTGTCTCCTCTCCTCCCTGTCTCCTTCCTACCTTGTGAGACTCCATATGGGAGTCGCTGTTCTTTCACACTGGAGCATTAGGGCGTAAGTCAAGAAGCATCACTTTTCTACAGCTAGGACTGCTCTGCCTTTGCCCAGGGCACTGCTTGCAGGAGGCTGAAAGTGTTCCATGAGGAAGCCTTGCAGTACAGGGCTACAGGGGCCTCTTCCTCACAGGCAACCAAATACTGAGCTCTGCCTGCTCTAGGAACCTGCTGGATTCAGTCCTAGCTCTGCCCCAATTTGCGGTGCAGAGCTGTGCTTGTGTTTCAGGTCTGCAGAAAAGATGGTGAGAAACTAAAACATCTGCCCCCTAAGCTGGAGGGGTGTGAAGATGGAACAGGCTGTGCTCTATTAGGGAGCAGCCTGCTATGCACTGCCTGTGCCTTTCATTGTATCACCCGTTTTCTATCCCAACTTGTCCCGGCACCGGCCCTCCTTGTCAGCCTGCTCTTTCAAGCCAGGACAGTAGTCGGCCAACACAGCAGTAGTTTCTTTACTTAAGGAAACTACAAATCTCTTGAAGACCCCTAAAGAACCTAAGCTGTGCCTTCCTTCTACTCAGCCCTGCAGTTTTGAGGTGATTTGTAGCAGAGTGCTGGGTGCGTTAAGGCTGTCTCTTGGTGATCTGCTCTCTACCAACTACTGCTGTAAGCACAAGACAAGGTAGTTTTAGGTGCAGTGGTACCTGCAGACCCTTACATACATTTGAGCTGCTCTCTGTTATAAGCTCTGACTCCAGTGCTCCCAGGAGCGGCGAGGTCGGCTCTCCCACTTCCACCTGCCACTTGCCGGTGCCCCCAAGGGTGTTCTTCTCTCGCCATTTTCTACCTGGGGAAGAGAGAAGAAGCGTTTTCATTCTTCTGCTCCATAAGAACTCTAGCAACTGACTGCAAAAGCTGCTCAGCACACTGAGATGATATGAATATATGTATCTTAATTCCAGTAATTTCCACTTTGGTGTGAGTAGATCTGTTAGTTGGCCTATTCCTGGGTCAGAAATTTTGTACTGAGTGCCTCTCTTTTTTGCTACTTGGTGCTGAAGCCATGGTGGGGTTGCAACAGGTGCTGTGCTGCAGCTGATGTGGTTTTGGACAAGAGCCATAATCGACACCTTGTCTGCGGTAGCAGAAGCCACCAAAAAGCATATTTCAGCCCTTCATGTGGTACAGGCTCGGTGCCTGGCAAGTATGATGGCAATCCCATCTAGTCCATCCAAGTCTCTTGTGACAGATGGGATGCTTGGGGGAGATCCTGGGCTAAAGCAAGGTCTGCTATGCCATGAAAGTCAGAGAACCCTGGCTGCAAGCTGAACCCTACTTCTGTCCCTAAAAAATTCCGCTACAGACCTGCCTGTCTCCCAAAATAGGTAAGGATGATTTGTTCCTGACCAGGTGGTCCCTCTCAACACCCCAGCCCTGAGCGTATAGACCCGCTGCCCTGCAGTTCTGCCCCGACCCGCGTCTGCTGGAGGCCAGCTGAGAGCACCACTTACTCATTAACTGGCCAGTCTTAATGTCGTACTCTTCGGCCATCTCTTTCCCATCCTCGAACAAGTAGTGGATCTTTCGCTTCCCTAGAGGCAAGGCAGATGGTGAGAGGAAGCGGGATACACCTACCCACCCCTAGGTGTAGAGCTCTGTCCCAGTGTCTGGGGCCCTATCCCATTGTCCGGGACCCCGTCACACTGCCTGGGGGAACGGGGCACTGCCCCGTGTGCCCGCATTGATGGCCTTGTGTCCTTCCCGGGGGTCCTGCCCGGGGTGCGGGGCTGTGCCCGGGAGCGCTCCCCTCCGCGCCCGCTCGCTGAAGGACCACCCCACACCCCGCGGCGGGAACAGGCGGGGGCTGTCCCGACCCTCGCCCCGCGGTTACCGTCCTGCACCAGCGCCGTCTTGCGGGCCGCCCGCAGCCGTTCCAGCCAGCTCGGCACCGCCATGGCGGCCGCGCCGTCACCGCGGCAACGCGGAAACTTCCGCCCGCCGCCCGGAAGCGCTTCCGGCCCGGCCGAGCTGAGCGCGGCCCTGCCCGGCCGTGGCCCCGGCCCTGCTCTCTGGCGGGGCCCTTCCCCTCTCCGGCTGCGCCCCCCTCGGCTCCCGCCTGCCCTCGGCTCCCCCGGGCACAGCCGCGAGGCTTGGGGGATCGTTTTTGCCCCCGAGGTTGTGGGTGCTGCCAGCCCCGGGTTGGTGGCCTTGAAACCTTCACGGCCTGAGGAGGCTGGCAAGGCAGGTTTGGTATCCGGCGTGTGGGTTGTGGCTTAGAGGAGTTAAAATACAGCCTGCAGAAACACACTTCGGAGCCCTGGAACGTGCTTGGGCACCCAGAACCTTGGCGGGCTTTTGGTCTGGGTTTTTTCTTTATCTATTAGAAAGGATTACTGTTTCCAGAGGGCTCTTTTTGGTCAAAACGACCTGAAAACTGAAACGTTTCAGTTAAGGTGAGTTTTAGAAATGTAGCAGGGTTTCTGTTCCCCGGGAGCTGAACTCTTCCTCGCAGAAGCAAGGACTTGAGTCCAGCTCTGGGTTGGTCTTCAGAGGGTTATGTTTAATGCTGAGATGAGAAGGTGACCATAGCAGGAAGCCATGGCCCGGTGGGACCATTTTCAGCTTTTCCGGGTTTGGTAGGATAGGTTTGTGCTGGACTGTGTGTGAGAAACCTGTAAGAGAAACGGAGTGCTGCACAGAGAGGAAACCAAGCTGGTGTTGACTCAACGCTGCAGCCACGTGGTACGGGCTGTTGGGATATACACTGATTCAGGGAATTGGGCTACGGAAAACTGAGCTTCCTTGTATCCCGGTAGTTCAAGCTCCAAAGTTTGCTTTTTCAAGGCTTGTAGTGGTAAAGCTATGGTTGTATCCATATTGAACTCAGCTAGTTAGTCTTTAGTAATTTGCTGTTTCCAGATGAAGCCAAGTTGGGAGTTTTCCTCATGTGGCTGTGTGAAACACTTGGTGTCGATCAGCTGTTTTATCTCATAGGTGACTGGATTTCAGCCCTGGCAGAAGAGGTCTCTTTGGGAATGTGCTTAAGAAATACCTGGGAAATAAAGTTGCTTCTTTTGGCTGAGCAGATAGGGTTGACTTAAGTGACTTTCTGACTTTGGTTTTTCTGACCTTGTGGGCTGCAGTTCTTGATTCCGGGTGCCTTCCTCAGGCTGAGCATTTTTGGAAGGCAACAATAACAAAGAACTTCAGGACAATGAAGACAGTGAGCAACATGAGTGAATCTTGAGTTATTGTGATTAGGTAAGATCTAAGCAACCTTGCTCTTTCTTTGTATTTAGTAATTTGCTGCTAACCTTCCCACCAGGCCTATGGAGCCA
Organism: Gymnorhina tibicen; assembly: GCA_013399875.1. Lineage (NCBI taxonomy): Eukaryota > Metazoa > Chordata > Aves > Passeriformes > Artamidae > Gymnorhina > Gymnorhina tibicen. The sequence continues at coordinate 678,037 of VXAZ01001232.1, forward strand.
CAAGGGATTGTCAAAGCCTTTCCCAAGAGGAAGAAGGTGAGGGATGACTCGGGGAAAAGCATCCCTCCAAAGATCCTGAAAGAGGAAGGAACAGAGATACCTGAGGGTGAGTCCTGTGTCCCTATGATGTGGGATATAATACTTATACCCATCTTGTTAACTGCAAGTGCTGTTCCCCAAAGGCTTTTCTGGCCCTCAGTGTGTTTTCTGTGTCCAGCTGGAGCCCCCCAAAGACTGCCTGCCAGGCCATCGAGTCCCGTGTGAGAGATGTATCCCTGCTGGGTCGGGGCACTTTCTCTTGTCACCGTGTCCCTGCCCCTGTGCTTTCCTCAGCAGAGTGGCTGAAACCAGTCATCGCCTACGTGTTGCAAGCCGGCATTGGCCAGGCCAGGGCCGAGATCTTCCACAGGCAGATTGTCCAGAACGGGGGTGTCGTACACAGCCAGCTCTCCTCGGAGGTGACGCACGTCATTGTGGCTGAGGACATGGACTGCGATCGCGCCTTTCGGCTCCTCAAGCTAACCAAGCTGCGCCCGGGGCTGCAGCTGGTGAAGGCATCCTGGCTTAGTGCTTGCATTAGAGACCAGAAGCTGCTGAGTACTGCTGGCTATGGTGTCTTTATCCCTCCCAGGTATGCAAATGCCACACTGCCATCCCTACCTGCAGTTCCTCTGTCCTAAACTGAACAGCACTAAAATCTGACATCTGCTCAAAATCTTGGACTGCAACTCCTTGCAGCTCCTGTGAGCATGACTCAAAGTTCTGTGGGGTAGCAAAACATGTAATAGGGCCCAGACATGCTACCGGAAGTCCTGTCACTTGCTGCAGGTGCCAAAGGCACGTCTTCCTGATCCATCAGTCATAACAAGACGTCTCTTAAAAACGCTGAGGATTAAATACTGTTTCTTACTTATTGTAGATGAAAGGTAGAGTGAGAACTGGCAACTAGGTACAAGAGGAAATAAAGAATGGAGCAGCAGGCACAGGTTAGGATCAAAATGTTTTGGCAGAGTTTTGGAAAGAGAGTCTAAGAGTGAGGTAAGTAGGAGTAGAAGTTGCAGATCAGCAAGGTAGATAGTAACTGGGGAGTTGAGCTAAAACCAGAGTAATTAATCTGTGATCTGAGAGAGTACAATTCATATGGGTCGTTTGGTCCATCCCAAAACATGCAGAAGGATTTCTTGGTCAAACTTCTGGGTACTGAGAAGTGTTCCTTCTCCAGTACTAAGATATCCAATCCATGGCAGGTACCTGGAGGAGGGAGAATTCCGGAAAGAACAGCAGCAGATCCTAGACAGAGAACAAATCCAGCCCCCAGCAGAGGAGGGAGCAGTGAAACTAAATACGGAATCACAGGTGAAGGATTCCTCACAGCGAGGCTTGGGCACCCTTGGACAGCAGCAACTGGCTGAGGTGAGGCTTTCCTGCATAGATCCATCTCCTTGTGAACAGATCCTGCATGCTGCTTTTCCTGGCTAAGAGCATCCCTGATCCCTGCAGGGATACAATGTGAGATTTTCTCAGCAAAGGGAAGGTGTTTGGGTGTTTCAATGAGTTGTACTGCCAGACTCAGGCTGTGGACATGGCTATTGCTTCTCTTTGTCCTTTTTAGGTGTTAAGAATAGAAACAACACCCCTTAAATTGCTGCTCCCATCAGAACATTTCCAGCTGAAGCAGTCCTGGTGCTCTGATCAGGCCAAGGCTCACTATGGTGATATTCACTTACATCCTTTTCAGGAATATTCCCTGTCTGAGAATATCTCCCTTTCAGGAAGCTGTCTCTGATATTTCATCCCGTGTTCCTGCCTTAGCCACATGGACCAGTTCTTCACTCCTTGGCAAACACTCTGTTCAGACACATGTTTGTACAGTGGATCAGGTTCCTACCAGAAGGATCGTGGACATGTTCTTAAAATATCTGTGTTTGGTTATTAGTGGCTTCTGCTGTGAGTCAGCTTCTCTGGCCTGCTGTTAGCTTTCCTTCCTTTCTGTATTTTTGCTCAAGTTTGCTGAATTCTTCTTGGGCATTGGTGTCATTCAAATCTATCTGTAGCAAAGTTACCTCAAACATCCCCAGAAGCTGCCTTGTATTGCTGGCATCTGTTTTGCAACACAGTCCAAGTTTTTGTTGCACAAAACCCTGCAATTATTCTCTACCTGGCAGCTCACTGAGGGCACAAAAGCCACATTTGTAGGCATTTCAGTGAAATCCCTTGTCCCAAGCTTAGACTGTGTGACTTGGGGAGGAGTTGGGTACCTTGAGACTTTAAAGACAACCACTTGACACCCAGTTACAACAGTAAAGCTGAAACTTAATTTAGAAGTAGCTTCTGTTTTTTAAGCACAGAGTCTTTTCTAGTTTGGGTGGATGTTTTTTCTCTAGGAAGTGATGAGTGTGCCAGTGCTTCATACTAAACAGGGACTGGGGAGTTCTGCCTTTGGATGTAAACTCCTGTGAGGAAATCCTGTTACCAGTCAGACTGTAGCAACCACTTTTTGACTGGCATTCAGATGCAGTCTCTGCAAGGCAGCCTCTGTAAGCCATGCCAGTTACTCTCTGTGAACCCGGAGCTGTCACCCCAGGCTGCCTGCCTCCCTCTCAAGGAGCCTATTGCTACTAGTTCGTTTTGCACATGGTTGTAAAGAGTCCATCAGCTTTGCTGACAAAGCGTAGAGAGTCAGGGATTTAAGGGCTGTTTCACCTCTGTGCCACTGCTGGCCAAGAGGATGGGAATTGCTTCCAGCTCCAGCTGCAGAGTTCTTTGCATTGTGATTGGATAACATGCTCCTTAAATGCCTTTAAGGGGCTTACTGACTTATCTGAGCACTCTGAGGCTTTGCTGCCCTTATAGAGACCAGCATCTGAAGGGAGTTGCATTTCAAGACAAATTAAATTGATTTAGTCTATCAAATCCTCAATCTGACCCAGTTTTCAGAGTTATAAAACAAGACTGCAAAACACATTCTGTCTATTTTGCTGAAAGACTTCAGCTCTGTATCTTGCAGGAATTGTGTCTCCAGACCTCCTACCTCCTCAGCCAGCAGAACCAGAGGTTGTAAGGATGTGGCTCTGACTTAGGCTGACACTGCAGAAACTCATAACAGGACATGGTGTGCTGCATGTAATTGCTGGACTGATCCCAAACGACCCTGCACCACTCAGAGTTGCTTTCACAACACAGAAGCTCTTGGATCTTCATAGATTCCTGCGTTTGTACACAGGGGAGATGGGGACCCCAGTGAGCAAAGCAGTCTACAAAGCCTCTGTGCGGCTTTCCACTTCTATCCCCTTTTGTTCATTACCTGAAGCCAAGGCTCATTGTTTCTTAAGTCTACACAGAGGCATCCTAATGCTGAGGGTATCAGCAAATGCATACATTGGTTCTTTTTTCTGTCACTGAGGAATGTGGAGTCCTTTGTGTCATTCCTTCCTCCCCCTTTTCTCTTGCAGATAGCCATGGGGAAAATGAGGGGGTTTTAATTTACTACTCTGTTAAGATTTTGTGTCTGTAAACTGAAAACAAAGTTCAGTGCCTATCTCCTGTCATCTGCATCATGGGGTAGAAGTTTCTGAGTCTGAATGCGAGAGATGCGCCTGTGCTGCCACCAGACGAGCTAAAGGTTTCCCAGTGGGAGTAGGGAGTCAGGATCTCTGCCAGCCAGGGATTTTGGTATTGTCATACATTGCTGCTGGCAGCAGTTACTCACTTACTCAGTGTCTTACCTCAGTTAGGTCTCAGGGACTTGACTGTAGGAGGGGGCTGCGTGCTTGAATCACAGGTGGACAGCAGGATAGTTTCCTGTGCAGTGTGAGATGTGCGTGTGTAGCTTGAGGCAGTGACTTCTAGAGGTGGCAATTGGAGCATGGCGTGCCCGGGAGGGAGGGTGGCCAGTGCTCTGGCTTCCTAGTCTCAGAAGTAGCCTGCGCCAAGGGGACATATGAGGCATGCACTTGTTCTCACATGGCTGCTTTCTGATCTCTCCCTAAAGAAATACTCTGATGATGAAGACAGTGAAGGAGAAGATGCTGGTGTCACCCAGGGAGATCTGGAAGCATTGATTTCTGGCTGCTACCCTGTGAAATCATCAGAGGAGATCAGTGACAGCTCTTACGCAGTGGCCCAGCCTCCTAGCAAGTGGGTTTGTGCCCAGTCTTCCAACACCAAGAAGGAAAATCACAACCAATGCATCACAGAGAAGCTGGAAGTGCTGGCAAAGGCTTACTCTGTTCAGGGGGACAAGTGGAGAGCTCTGGGCTACTCCAAAGCAATCAATGCACTCAAGAGCTACCACAAACCAGTCACCTCCTACCAGGTAAAACACGTCCCCAGGGGGGTGGAGCAGGGAGATAGACCTTTGATGGAAGTTGTATAGCAAGTGCAGGTTGGGATTTATTGACCACACACAGTGTTTTCAAAGCAGCAGAAGAATGGAATCTGAGCCTTTTAGGGCCAGATTTGAACACTCACAAGATAAATGCCTTCCTTGGACGCAATGCAGGGACATTTTCACCTTCCTCTTCATCAACAGCAACTGGCCACCAATAGAGATAACACATAAAACTAACTGGATGTGAGTCTTACGGGCTGTGGTAGTTCAGCAGTTCAGTGTGTTTGTGTTTCAGTCCCATTCTGCAGGCTTGTCCTTTTCCACTTGAATTGATCAACCAAGGTAAGCCTGGGCTAGAGAGGAGACTGTCAGGCAGAACTTACCTGCCACTTACCCTTTACTCATCAAATGACTAACCAGGTTCTGAGTCAGTAGCAGCTCCCCAGCTTGTCTATGATCTTTGCTTTTCCAGTAGCAGATCTGGTTTCTTTCTAGGAAGCCTGCAAAATCCCTGGGATTGGGAAGCGGATGGCAGAGAAGATCCTGGAAATCTTGGAGAGTGGGCACCTGCGCAAGCTGGATCACATCAGTGAGAGTGTGCCTGTGCTGGAGTTATTTTCCAACATCTGGGGAGCAGGGGTCAAGACAGCTCAGATGTGGTACCAGCAGGTCAGTTCAATGCCTTACATATGAGGCTTTCAGGTTATGATTTGAAGACCACTGCTGAGTGTAGGAGAATTTCTTTCACAAATAGTTTTTAATTGCCAAAATCTACAGGTAAGATTTAAATCTGTTTTTTGGGGGAGGAACTATGAAGCTGCGTCCCATTGTGTCTCAGCACCCAGCTGAGACTTTAATTGTGGTGGGGTGGGTAGAGGACAAAGATGTGGAGAGGAGGAGTGGGAGACTCCTGTGCTCTAGCATCACTTCTTGGAGCTCATGTCACACTAGTCATGGCAATGACGTTGCTAAGAGCCAGACTTGTATCAGGGCATCTTGTCCATGAAAGCTCCTGATATAGTTGCTGGCTGTTGGCCTGTCAGAGCAGCCATCCATATTGTCTGGAAGTTGTAAAAATGATTGTGCCAATAGGAGCAGCCCAGCCTGCTGGATGGGTTCCTTCTTTAAAAGCAGTTTGTCTCCTGAGTATGAGCTAATGAAGCCTGGTTTCCTGTAGTATTTGGTTTGTGACTAGATTCTTGATTGCCTTAAAAATGTGGTTGTGTTTGTGCTGTTGGCTTTCCGTCACTGGGATATTGTGGGTATTGTTCCTTTACCTGCAGTATGGGTTTTCCTTCAGGCTGTAGGGACACCATGCCTTAAGAACAGTAGCCTTCTGTCAGAGAAGGGATGGAGATTAGAGGTGTGCATGGGTAGTGGGATTGTCTAAATCCCTTCTTTTAGGAACCAAGCCCTAAAGTGTTTTCTACAGGTGATCTCAGAAGCTGTGACTTGGCCTGAACTTGAGACAGGCTAAATACAATCTCCCCAAATCTTGGTGGAAAGTATGTGAAGAGCAAAGTCTTGGTAGATGTCTGAATACCAGCACATGGTCTGCACTAGGGTTTCCGGACACTGGATGACATCCGCACCAAGGCCACTCTGACCAGCCAGCAGGCTGTGGGGCTGAAGCACTACACGGATTTCCTGGAGCGCATGCCTCGGGAGGAAGCTGCAGAAATAGAGCAGACCGTGAGTAGCTTGGCCCCAGGCCCTCAGAGTGCAGTACGTGCTGGGACATGACAGGAAGGTACACGCTGTGAAAATGGCCCTTGTGTTATAGCTGAGCTCTTCAGCCTCTCCTCTGAGTGGGGTCAGTGCTTGCGGGACCCTTTTTGGGCATGGGCCCACAAGGCACCTACCTTGCCCCATAAGAAAGTTCAGTGTGAGTGCCTGGCAAGGAGGAGGATACTTCACAGGGGTCAGTTGTACACACTGCTTTGAAAAAGGCTGCATGTGGCATGATGGGATAAGCAGGTTCCCAGCTCTGCTTTCCTGCTTCTCTTCATGTCTGGAATGTCTGCTTTCAGCTGAGGCCTCCCTGGTGCTGCTTTTCCAAAGGAAGCTGTGAGCACCCCGTGATCTAGTTGTCAGTGAGAGGACAGAGGGTAGATATCCTTGCTGGAAGCAAAGGGGATCCAGGCCGCAAACGAATGCTGCTTGCTCTAGGATCCCTTGGCACTCCGTGACTATGGGGTGCTAAGCCAGTGTACCCTAATGTGAGCAGAGAGCTTGGAGGACACACTGTCATTGCTACCCCTGTGCTCTCCAGTCACCATGGAAGCAGCAGCCAGTGTGACCCTGTCACTCGGCCACAGGGCCTGGCCACGAAGAATACCCTCCTGCCAGGCTCCTGCTGGGGTGTCAGTCCTGTGTGCCGGATTAGCCATTTTGGTGGTGAGTGGTCCCTTTCCCAGGCAGGCTGGGCTGAGGAGCTGGCTCTTGGGAGTGGGTCTATTGTTATCTTGATGGGATTACTGTGCTCCCCTCCATACACACGCACACACCTCTGATCTGGAGAGAGAATGAGGGATTAGTCACTGTCTGTGCTGCCTGTCACAGTGAGATCTGAAGAGCTTTTAGGCTCTCAGGTGGGGCTGGGAGTTTTCTAGAAATCTTCATTTAAAGCCAGAAGGGGGGCAAGAACACCAGAGGAGGGCTTGCTCCGCATGAGAAAGGCTTGCGGCTTCTTGGAGCACCTTTGGGGCAAAGGTTAATGGGTTTATCTCTTGCTAATGAAGGATGATCCCCAAGAGTGACAAGGGGCTGTGGGCACGGACACTGCCTGGCTGAACCCCAGCCTCTCTGATGGCCTCATCACTGGGAATTGCTGAGGCCCTCATTATTTGCTGCCAGCAGGGTGATTGGCACAATCAGACCAAGAATACTTTAGGCCTGTCCAGGGACTTGGGAGCCTTTCTTAAACATGTAATGAATGAAGCCATCAGAATTAGCACTGTCTGCACAAAACAGGAGCTGGGGTCCAGCCTGGAGAAGACTGTAACAGGGGAAGTTCTGATTATGTGTTTGATTGCTGGCAGCAGCATGTTGGCATCCATTGATGCTGGGACAATTGCGCTTTTTCTGGGTCAGGAAGCCTAGCTCTCCTGCAGAGACAGAGGTCCTGGCAGGAGTGAACTCCAAGGGGTACTCACAGATTTTCTGCTGTGTTGGGTCATGTTGGGGAGACATCATGAGCCTGTCCCTGTTTTTGAAACAGGACCTGTGACCATCACCTATTGAACTGATTCCCCTTGTGGGCAGAGCTGGTGAGCCTTGTGCCTGTAGGCCAGCTGAAAAACCTCTTACCTCTTGCTGTCTCAGAAACTGAAGGCTCTGAAAGCTTTGCAGTACTTGGCCCCTTCAGCAGTGCTGCATCTTCCTGCTTGTCCCAACCCAGTGCTCCCAAGAGCTGATGGTCGATCACTGGATAGTATGGCATTCTCCTGGGTGTTGGCAGGACTGGGTGGAGGCCACCCTGGCTCACTGCTTCCCTGACAGCAGGCCAGCCTTCTTGGTGGGGCGGTGTGCCATGCCTGCCAAGTGTATGGAGACTCTGGAGATGCAGGACAGGTCTCAAGGCAGGCACAAGGTCCTTTGCTGCCTTGATGGAAAGGGCATGAAGAGGCTGGTCTCTGACTCCTTATCCCTCTTTCTTGAAGGTCAGACAAGCTGCCTTGGCCCTGAAGCCTGGCCTTGTGTGTGTGGCCTGTGGCTCCTACCGTCGAGGGAAGGCCACCTGTGGAGATGTGGATGTGCTGGTCACTCACCCGGATGGGCAGTCTCACCGTGGGGTGTTCAACAAGCTGCTCGACAGCCTCCGCAGGAGCGGTAAGAGGGTGGGGAAGCTGCTCTTAGAATGGCCAAGGCGAGGAGGCAGTGAGGTGGATGGCATTCATTGAAGGATAGGTGATCGCTTTTCCCAAGGATGGGACATCTTGTTAGTCCTTAAAATTGGTGCCCCTGGACCTGGCTCAGCCGTAATATTAAGGAGGGAATATTGCTGCAGCTCAGCATGTTATCCCTGGGGTCCCACAGCATGTTATGAGACATCTCTGCTGCTCTCTGGGCAGTGGAGAGTTCAGCATGGAGGTGTCAGTCTCTACCATGCAGCTCCTCTTGGCCTGTTCTCTCTCCCCAGGCTTCCTTACAGATGACCTGGTGAGTCAGGAGGACAATGGTGATCAGAAGAAGTACCTGGGCGTGTGCCGCCTGCCTGGACCAGCGCAGCGTCACCGCCGGCTCGACATCATCGTGGTGCCGTACCGGGAGTTCGCCTGTGCCCTGCTCTACTTCACGGGCTCGGCTCACTTCAACCGCTCCATGCGCGCCCTGGCCAAGACCAAGGGCATGAGCCTGTCGGAGCACGCGCTCAGCTCGGCCGTGGTGCGAGGCCCTGGGGGTGCCAAGGTGTCGTCTGGCCATACTCTGCCCACTCCCACCGAGAGAGATGTCTTCATTCAGCTGGGGCTGCCGTACCGGGAGCCCTCGGAACGGGACTGGTGACGCCTGGTTGTCACCCTGGGCTCACTGCTGTGCTGCTGTTTTGAAGGATCTGATTTCCCCAGTGCCGCTCCGTGGTGCCTGCAGGCTGAGGAACATATCCCAGCAAACTGGGGCTCCTTGCAGGCATGATGCCCGGCTGCTGGGCAGAGCTCTGTGGCTTCCTCAGCAGAGGGTGTGGGCTGGAACCACACTAGAAGTACTGTCTTGGTGCGGCTACCAAAAGGGATCGTTGCCCATCAGCTACCCTGGCCCTGCTCTCCCCAGCTTTGGAAGACTGGGCTGCAGAACCTCATAATCCAGCCCCTGACAGTGCTTGGGAGCTGGGATGCATCTTCCTCTGTGTCTGAGCACTGACACTCCAGAATTTCTGTCCTGAGCTGTGAATGAAGGTAACGGGTCTCATTGGCTCTGTGACAGGCCTTCCCCCTTCTCACTACTGCTGGCAGCTGCTACTGCAGGAGTCACAAGGGGTTAACCTGTGCTGCTGCTGTGTCCTGTCTGAGCTGATGTGTCCCTTGGTGGGTCCCACTGCACAGTGCCAGGCTGCTGTGACAGCCACCAGCTTTCCCTGGTGCCAGCTAAGCCTTGAAATAGATGTAGGGACCTGAGGGGCTGTGCCTGCTTGCTCCCAGCCTGGTGTGTTGAGGATCCTCCAGATTCACTGAGAACCCTGGTTTGGCCCAAGAGCTCCTTTCCTCTCGGTGCAGGAGAGGAGCAGAGCTCACAGCTTGGGGAGCTGTGCTCAGGAAGGATTTGAATGTAATAGCGCTGAATGTAACCCAGCATGGCTGTGTGTCTGTCTGTAGAAGGCATGGAGACAGACAGGAACACTAAGAGACAGTTAAGCTCTAATTTGGGCAAAGCAAAGCTTTTTCCCTTTTTTCTGTGTGGAAGCCATGGAGTCATCTGGTCTTTGAGCAGGGAAGGTGTGTGTGTGTTTGTGTATGCACGTGCATGTGGCTGGTCCCACCAGTTCCATGGGAGTGAATTTTATTTCTCAGGGAACCTGGACTATTTTATACTGTGGAGATGAATTTCCCAGAGCCGTTGAGTGCTGTTACAGGTACTGCAGTGATTGCTCCTGGCGGAGGTGCCATGGTGGGCATCCCTGTGCCAGGACCCCGGGGCTCCTGCTCCCTTGTGAGGGATCTGGCCCCGTCACATACAGTGACAAAGCTGCATGTTTGCTGCTAGGGCACGCACAAACCAGGTGGGTTTGCTCAATTCCTGTGGCTTTGCTGGGGTGGCCCAGACCCCAGCAATGGCATTTTTCAGCCCAGCCTTTCTGCTGGACACCTGAGGGAATTGAATGTCTTTTGGCATGTCTTGGTGCTTTGAAATATGAAGTGTAATAAATAAATCCCTTCTCTCTTTTCCTGTTGTATCTCTGTCTTTTTGCTCTCTGCACTGCAGCTGTTGGGACTTTCTCCTGTGGCTTACCAGGAGCTTCTCTTGTGCTTGCCCATTTCCCTGGTTTCAGTGGAGGTGGAGAACATGCAGTGGAGACTGTCACGCTGTTGGACCAGCACTTCTGTATCTCAGGGCAGGGAGTTGCTGGCCACCGTCCTCCCATACCATCCTCTGTCCTGGAATCCAGCTGGCCATGTGGCTGAGCTGGGATTGGCTGTTCCCAGAGAAAGAAGTGATTCTTGAGCTCTGAGCCTTGGGTTGAGCTCTTTCTTCAGGCGTGGAGTCAGGAAAGGATTGCTGTCAGCTTTTCCATATTCATCAAACTGTAGGGCATGTGGGAGTTGGCTGCTGTTCTGTCTCCTGTTCTCTGCCTGGAACACAGCTCAGACTCCTGAGCATGGAAGTGCTTTGGTTATCCAAGGGGAATCAACATCCTGGAAGCCAAGGCTGCACATGGAGATGAGCAGCAGGAATGATTGTCTCAAAAGGGAGATGGAGAAGCTGGAGAGGGACAGGGGTTGCTAAGGCAAAGGCAGTGAGAACTGAGCTGGGTTATCCAGGAGCAGAGGGGAGGCAGCCTCAGATTAGGGGCCTGTCAGGTCCAGGCAGAATTCTTTGACCCCAGGAGGGCTGTGCAGCCCAGGGACCACTGCTCAGGGAAAGGGGTCCCCATCCTTACAGTCGGCCAGCTTTGACTGGGCAGCACCATATCTGGCCTTGTCCAGGGCTGGGGATAGTCCTGTCCCACAGGGAGGTTAGATGGGGAGGCTGCCTTATGCCTGGCAGGCCATGGGCCTTTTTCTGCCTGGGCTGAGGCAGGGAGCTCAATGTAGGGCTGCTCAGCTTTGTGCCTTGATGAGCACAGGTTTGCCTCCAGCTCTGGATGCCAGGACAAGCTGCTCCTGGAGGGCTGGGGCTGCCTCTCTCAGTGGGGCCACATGCTGAAAACATCAGTAGTGGCATGGGATATATGGCACTGCTGGCCCCCCACTCCCTCCCCTTTGTCACCCCCTCCTCCAGGGCCACAGTTTGCACCCAGGTGCCAAAGGGGTGCTGCAGCAGTGCCTGACCCTGCTGTTTGTCCTGCTTTTACTTAGGGAGAGGCCAGACATGGGGATGTGTGGGGTCAGGGCTTCTCAGGAGCAAGATTTTGTGCCCAAGCCCGTGGGACATGTCAGGGAGGGTGGCCCTAGTACGTATGTGTCACGTGGAGGCCATTGGGGCAGAAATCCCACCAGTCCCCCGCTCTGTGAGGGAACGAGTCTGACGTCTGTCTGTCCCCTCCCACCCCACAAATCCCTGCCCAGGCTCTTTGGAGGGGGCAGAGGGCCCTCCTGTGGCTAACTGCAGCCAGGTGGGCCACGGATGGATAAGGACAGTTTCCCCTGGGTGTGGCTGTGGGGGTTGAAAGGGGCTGGAGGTGAAGGAGCACGACAAGGAGCTTGTCCAGAGCAGCTGGGGGTGACATTTCCGGATGGTGAAGGCTCCCGCTCCTTCCTCATCCTGGTGCAAGGCAAGAAACATGAGGGGCTGTGCTGTGTTGTGCTGTGCTGCCCGCTGGTCTTCAGCCCTGTCCTGGGCAGAGGGGACAGAGCTGCCCCACACCTGCTCCTTTTTACACCTCTAATCCCTGCCCTTGCAGCAGGGCAGGGCCTGACCACCCCCTTATCACAGCACACCTCCTGCCTCTTCTAAACCACGGGATGCCACACTTGGGAAGAAGGTACAAGGGATGGGGCTCCTGGGGTGTCTGGGAAGAGGTGGGTGCTGAGTCCCCAGGATGGGTGCAGGCAAGGAGAGCAAACATGGTTTTAGGCATCTCTAACGAGGTCTTGCCTGGTTTCTGCTTCCCAGGAAGGGGCTTCAGCTATTCCCCCCTCCCCAGCACAACCCCTTCTGCTCTCCCTGGCTGTGAATCTGATCATCCTGAAAATTAAAAATAAAACAAAATGCAGTAGCACTTAGAGACTGAGTAGAAAGTCGTGGAGCTGGGACAAGCCCTCAGCTTCTGCTGCAGAGCCCCTTGTTCCCACCCTGCCATCCCTGCACCCTGAAGGTGAGCCCAGACTGGGATCTCAGGCAATTCCTGTCTCCCCAAAAAGCATCTCTCTGCCTCTGTAGTTAAAAAGGAAGAAAAATTCTGGAAGGAGAAAAAGCTCTGGGTATTAGGCAGCTCTTCCCACCCTGCTCCCTACCCTGTGGGAAGGACACCCATCCTTAGCTGTCCTGCTCATCCTGCTACAGGGATGGGAAGGGGCTGGGGGAAAAGGGGTGCAGGGAGGGTAGTTTGGCCTCTAACTCTGGCACTTTGTATTCATGAGTAAATATTTGCTAATGGCAGCATGGCTGGGTGAATGTAGGGGAGCTGCTGCTCCCCCCGTCGGAGCAGGCAGGGAAATGAATATGAATTTATCATGATTAGGTGAACTCAGCAGGGAGAGCGGGAGAGAGAGGGCTAGGCAGGGAGGGGGCGGGCGAAGATGGATCTGTGCAATAAAATTAAATAAGGACACCAAATAGAGTCACTTCTCATGCACTTGCCCGCCCTCCCGCGTGCAGGGCCTCTCCTGCCTCCCGCGCTTCTCTGGCTTTGCTGATTTCTCTCTTTCCTCGAATTTATGAGGCCAATTATGAAGATGTGGTTGGAAGTTCTCGGAAGTTCACTAAATGCAAAGTGTGGTCCCTGCTGTTCCCATCAAATTAATTAACCAAGCGCTATTAATGGCCGGGGTGACGTCGGTGCGGTGCGGAGCATGAAGGAAGGGCTGCTGGAGTGTAGCTGAGGAAGCCTGGTTGGAGAAGGCCTGGAGGGCAGAGCACCCTGCGGGGCACCCTCAGGGCCAATGGGTGCAGAGTGAGAACCCTGCCTGGGCAGCCAGTGGGCAGCAGGAGCAAGGAATGCAGCAGGGCATGCACCAGACCCCGGTGTGATGGTCTGTCAGTCCCTGTTTCCAGCACTGTTTCCTCTGTCTGGAGTAAGATCCAGCCGGGTGATGGCAGAGCTGCGCTGATGGGAACACGGCATGGATACATGGCAGGAGGCCGGGCCATCCTGTAGAGGATACCATGGTAGTGTCGTGTGGTCTGCATGAGCCTGTGTCTGCAGGAGCAAAGCCAGGAGTCAGTGCCCTCTCAGGGTCATCCCCCCCCATCTGGTGAAGGGATTGTGATGCCAGTCCCATGGGAGTGGTCTGCACAAGGGCTTCATGCTTAGTAGACAAGTGAATTTCCCTGTGGCTCAGCAGTGGTGATGCAGCTGGGACAGGCCTACTGTCGCCTTCCCTTGCTCCCTGAGCCCCAGCAGCCCTCCCTGCCTCAGTTTCCCTGTCTGGGCTATAGGAAGTAGCCTGCCTGGTAGGATCTCATAAGCAGAGTGTCCTGATTCTAACAGCCCCTTGGCCATCCCTAACCTCTGTGTGAAGCGGTCCAACTCTGTGCAGGGCTCAGGGAGCCAGCGAGGGCCTTTGCCATGGGGCAGCATGTGCCTAAATCACACCAGCTCTCATGTGCCCGGCAGTGTTGGTGTCACGTCACCCCCTTCTGGGGAACGTGTTTTGGGGGCATCTATCTCCAACATGACCCCCATGCCTGCCCTGTCCTGTGGTTCACTCACTGCAGGGAAGGTGCTGCAGGGCTGCTGCAGCATGGGGGCTGTGGGTCCCCAGGATGCTCGGGTCTGTCAGACACGGCACAGGGCTCCTCCTTCGCCTGCCTGGGGGAAATTCACTCAGAGCAGTTTGTAGCTGCTCAGGTTAAATCTCAGCACTGGCTGTGCTACAGCAAGTGCTTGAGGTTGTGAAAGGATTCCCCCATACTGAGGCCCTGGCTGAAACCCAGGATGTCTCTGCACACCACACAGGCACTCAGTGCCTCAGTTTCCCTCCTTGCATTTCCTGAGGCTGTTTTTCCTTTGGGCAGGGTCTGTTTTTTGCTGGGTGCAAATAAAATCCCAGTTCCTGAGAATCCTTGGTAGCATTTAGTGGCCGTGAGTTGTGGCCAAGCAAAGGCTCAGTCCTCACCCCCAAAACAGCCTTGTTTCACACCAAGTATGTGTGCCAGAAGGCTCTGTGCTTGCACCACACTGGCATAGGGACCTTCCCTCATAGTGCCATGGACTCCTGACTTAAATCCTTTTGCAGCTGCTGGCCAAGCAAATGAGCTTGTTCAAGGGGTGAAAGAAGCAGTCTGTGTCCTTAGACCAGGGATCTCACAGAGGCAAAAGAATGCAGAGGGCCAGATCCGAGCATCCCTGCACGTGACCAGCTCCTGGTATGGCTCTGGCTGCCTGTCTCCACCATTCCAGCTCCTTCTTCTCTTTGCTGGCTTCACTCCTGTCCCGGTGATCAATGGGCTCTGGTTGGGCTGGAAAACAGCACAAACAGAGGCATTTACAAACCCGCTGTCTCTCCAACAGGGCCATAACTCAGGCTCCCCGTCACTGTGGGGACTGGGAGGCAGGAGCTCCTGCTTCGGTGGCGGCAGCAGCACCGACATTTCTCCTCTCGTGGTAAATGTGTTACTTGGGGATAATTTACCTGCTTATATCAAGTTTTAAAAAGAAACAGACTGGCTGCCGAGCAGCTCCTGACACTTGCAGTGTGCATGGCATGAACACACGTGTCTACCCAGAGAAAAGAAATCACCTAAGCTGAAAGGACCGGTTTGCAAATGCCTGCACTTTGGAGCTGCAGTCTCGGCGTGGTGTCCCTGGTGTCTAGAACTGAGATCTTGCCACAGTCCATCCCTCCATGGGGTCTCCAGGGTCTACAGCCACCCACTGGTTCTGGCAAGGCTGCCCACCTGCACCGGGGGCTGCTTGGGGCTGGGTGTCCCACGTCTCCCGCAGCGTGCTGGGAGCATCCTCCGCCCGCACCCCTTCTCCGGGTGAGCAGACCGGGGGGCGTGTGGGAGATGTTGGTGTAGGTGCCCCGTCGTCCGTGGCTGAAGACCTTGCTGGGGACCCAGGGCAGCTAAGATGCTGCTTCGGCCTGCTCGGGCAGCCGCCGTCCTCGCCGGCAGCAGAGGGAGCTGGAGGACCGGGCATGGCAGCACGGGCAGGCAGAAGGAGGCTGGACTGGGCTGAACTAGACTGGACTGGACTCGACTGGGCTGGGCTCGACTGGGCCGGGCTGGGCTGGGCTGGGCTGGGCAGCTCAGAGAGCCCCATGGCGGGAGAGAGACCCCGCTTCAGCCAGATCCTCCCCCAGCAGGGTAGCGGGACTGTCCCCTCAGCCCCGTGGTGTCACCCCTCAGACACATCACCCCTGTGGGTGCCCGGCTCTGTGGTGGACACCTCCTGAGCTGGCCCTCAATCCCCTGTCTGGGCTTTTAGGGTCTTAGTCCCGCGGTTTCATTCTGGGGAGACATGTAGCTTCTCTCTGTGGCACAGTCCCTCGTCCCCTCCCTGTGACACAGTGCTTCTCATCACCCCGAGGACCCGCTGGTGGGACAGCAAGGTCCCCAGGGAGCCTGGCTGGATGTGATGGGGGTAAGGCCTCCATCCCTGGGAAGCATCCCAGGGCCAAGGTGGGGGAGTCCTGCAGCACGTGGTGGGCACTTGTCACTGCCGTCCCCAAGTCTCCTTGCCCATAGGGAGCTGATTTATGTCTGGGCCAGCGTGTGCTGACCTCCTGCTGGGGCTCAGGCATTGTAACTAATGGCAGGTCAGTGGAGCTACAGCAAAAGTGAAGTGGCTGGTCTGGGTCAGGGAGGGGGGATGCAGAACAGGGGCCGCTGAGGATCCCAGTTCCGATGGCACAGCTGCCCAGAGCAGTGAACAGCAGGGGTGGAGCAGGTGTAGGTCCCAGCACACCCCCTCCACCCTGTGCCCTGAGCTCTTTCTGACCATGCTCTCCTTCTGTTTTAACCACAGGATGTTCTGGATCAGTGGCATCACACCTGGAGAGGTGGCTCCTTGTTGCGGGGAAACTGAGGCACACATGGACTGATGGTTTCATGAACATCAACAGCAGAGCCAGGGAGGATACGAGGTATCTAAGCCCAGCTCCTGCCCAAGACTCGGGGTGAGGAACCAGGAGGACCTGACACAGGTACAGCAGAGGGCAATGCCACAGCAGGTGGCCTGAAATGTCCCCTTTGGTTGGTTGCTCTCACCTTCTGCTTGATCCGTGAGCCTTAGGGTGCAGAAATCTCCGGTGGGGGGTACACCCCTCCTGTCCCCTCGGGACAGGTTCACCTCCAGGTCCCAGACCCCCAGTGCACATGGGCTCTGTGTCACTCAGCCCCATCTCAGCACACTCTCTGTGTGTTTTGGCAATAAGCCCCGTTTGTTTTCCCAGCTGGAGTGGATAACCAGCCCAGCATGCAGCCAGGCTATGGGAGCTGAGCTTTGGGGACAGCTGTATCAGCTGCCACCCCAATCCCTGCCTGCACCAACTGCTGAGGTGGGACCTCAGCACAGCTGTAAACCTGGATGTTCATGTACCCACCAAGCAGCTGCTCCCCATCTTAGGACGATGCCAGCCAGACCTGCCAGCCTAGGTGGTCTGAGTGGGTTGAGGGGAGCCGTTGGGGGTGCAATAAAAGACACCCAGGCCACTCCTGGCCACACACTGAGCTCCCCTCTGTCCAGCAGTAAGGGAGAACATTTTTGCTGGCACCATGCCTTTGCTGTCTGATTAGGAAGGGGGAGAACAGCAAAACATACCTGAGTAAGGCATTAGAACTTTCCCAGGGATAAGCTATATCTGCTTGCCTGCCTGTGCTGGGAAGGGCTCATTTTTGGTGGACAGTACAGCCAAGGGCTGAGGTGTGCAGGCTGCCAACCCCCTGGCTGGGCAGGCAGGGCTCTGCGAGCCTCTCCTGGCACTGCCTGGCCATCCCACAGGTGCAATGGATCTGTCACAGTCCTGCCAGGCTCCTGCTGCTGGTCACAAACTGAGGGGTGTGCTGGTGTCCAGACTGACACTTGTGCTTTCCAACTGGTAGCACATTTCTGCTCCCGTTTCTCAGCCAAGGAGTGTTAATAACTTTGCAAGGCTGCAGCAAGAGCTCCCATCCTTCTAAGCAACCCCGCCCCGACAAGTTTGCCACGTCCTCCACGTGACCCCATTGCAGGTTGTTTTTGCAATATTATGGGGGTGATTTATCTTTTTTAGGGTTCTTCTTAGGGCTAAGCTGGGTTCAGGCAGCAGCAGCTTGAGGCCAGTGCTTAAGCATCACCCTTGAGCACTGGCCACTGACAGGCCCAGGTGCAGCATCCAGAGCTCATCCCAGCTGGGGAAGCAAGTCCCCTGGTTGAACCTGCTGCAAAACCAGGAACTTGGTGCATTCCCAGCTGGCTCTCAGCAAAGGTGATTTGTTTAAAATCATTTCCATGGCCTCTGCACTTATTTTTGCTGCTGGATTCAGGAGAGCAGGTTTAATCTAGGCTGCTAGGCAGCACCAGAGGCTGAGTTTCATCAGAAGAATCTGTTGGAAGACTTGGCTCAGCTCTCACTCTGAATAGGTCTAAAATTAGGCCTCGGATACAAAAGTTGATGAGCAACAGATACGTGAGTTTGGCTTCAGATTAGCAGCTTTTGCAACAGCGCTGGGATACTCCCACTGACATGGTTGGCATTTGGGATCAGATTTGCTCCAGCAGTATTTCAAGTTTGTCAAAGCCCCTTTGAAGGCCTGGGCAGGTGAAAGGAGCATGGGGAGCTGTAAATAAGTGTGAGCCTTAAAAAACTTCCTGAAATGACCAATAAATCCCCCAGGACATGACAGGAATAATTCAGGGATCCTTCCTGAAGAAACCCAGCTCTCCACTGAAAAGGAAAAGTACTTTCAAAAGCATGTTCAGAGCAGCACAGTGTGGTTCCCAGGCAGGGAGTAGCCCATGTCCAAGCCTCCTTCTCCATCATCCAAGGACAATGACATTCCCTGGCAGGTCCCTGTGCCACTTGCTCCCAATGGCTTGCTGTGTCCTGCCTGGAATTATTAAGATGTACATGACAAAGCCAAAGAAATGGAGAAGCTGAGCCTACAGACTGCCTGGCATGAGGTAAATACATGGTGGGTCTGGCTGGAACCTGCAGCAGGAGATGCTGCTCTGTGCTGTCCTGTGGGGTGTAGAGTGCATGGGGGGCTGCATCCCCTTGGCACCACCATCATCTGGTGGGGGCTGGAGGTTGCCCAGACTTTCCCTGCATAGAAGGGAAAAGGAGAAATCTTTTTCCCTTATAGAAAAGATGGGAAAACTCCATCGGTGTGGCCCCTAAGCACATCTACAAGGTGCAATCAGGGATAGATCCGGCCAGAAGGGCCCTGGTGGCAGTGCCACTGCTCCTCTCTCAGGAGCTGGACTGGAGGCACTGTTGGGTGTCTCCACAGCCCATTGAGACACCCCACAAGTCTGACTCACATCTGTGAGTGCTCTTCAGATCTGTGGGAGAGGACGGGGAATGAGTTGTCATTTGCACATCTCTTTCTCCCAGTAAAAACACCCTGAGGCTGGGGATGTGGGGTGGGTAGAGGTGGAGAGGGACACCTGACCTACCTCCTTGCTGGGGAGCTGGGAGGGGGCGAGGGATGTGCAGGCGGCTGGGTGGCAGTGGGGAGGTGTGGGGACAGTGGGGAAAGTGCCTGCCTGTGCAGTCTGGGCACCCCACTGGGGCTGTGGCACGTTTATCCCCACTGTGTACCCGTGGCAGGGGCTGACTGAGGGGCCCAGCTCCCACCTCACTGGCAGCTGTGGTCGTGTCCTTGCCACCAAGGGCACAGCCATCGGTGTGCTCAGTGGGGATGGACACACAGAACTCCTGGAGGGGACTGGCCCCCCCCGCCCCGCTGCCTTCTCCCACTCCTGTCCCAAAGCAAGTCGCTGCTTCCTATGAGCATCCATGGACCCCCGTTCAGCCCCGTCAATGGCCACCCCCTCTCTGTCCCCATGGGACCCGGTGGTCAGTGTTGGTGTCCCTGCTCCACAGCGGCTGAGCCTTTTCCCAGGGTGACACTGTCCTGCCCGTCCCCTCTCTGCCGCGCAGCGCTCCCCCCGCCACTTCGCATGCTGCAGCAGATGGTGGAGGTGACATTTGTCTCTGAGTGACGCATTTGACGGTGGCCGTGTCCCCCCTCCTCCCTTCGCCCTGGGTGGAGGAACCTTGAGCCCACCTGGCAGAGGCAAGATGGGCAGGCGCAGGCTGAGGGATCCCCCAGCCGCCACCCCTGCACACCCCCCAGACATCTGCACTTCTCGTCCATCTGCATCCCCACCAAAGCCCTCTCCCAAGGCTCTGGGGCACCAGGGCAGCTGGGGGACATCGTCCCTGAGGGCGAGTGCCCATCACCGTGGGGCGTTTGAGGGGGGGACTAAGTGGGAGCCGGGCACCAGGGACTCCTGTTCATTCTCCGTTTTCTGCCTTAATTAGAACCCGGAGAGACCAGGCGAAATCGCATTAGCGCGGGGCCCCGGTGCGCTGAGCCATCCATCTTTTTTTATTACAGCGTAATGGGGCTGCTCGCGAGGCGCCGTGCGATTTGTCACAGGCCTCGTTCCCTGATAACGGGCATTTGTCATCACTTTCTTCCCGTGTTAATGTCATCATCGGCGAGCTGACAGGCAGACCCGTTGAGGGAGCACTGGCGACAGACCACATCCGTCAACCTAATATTTCCATGGCTGTGGGGATCAGCCGGGCTGCGAACACACATTAAAGTGCTTATGAGGGGAGGGGAAAAAAAAAAAGTGGTTGTCATTAATTAAAATGTTAGTGTGAGAGCGTGAGCGTGTGTGCGGGTGGCACCGCGTGGGGACGGGGGGGCCGCGGCGCGGGAGGGCGCGGGGCGGGGCGGGTGCGGCGCGGGTGCGACGCGGTGGCCTTTTAACGGAGCTAGCATCAGCTCCTGAAACCCATTTAAAAGATATTTGGGACTGGGGAATCAGCGGTGAGCACGGTGGAAAGGTCATTGTTAATAAGGGAGAGCGCACGG
>VXAZ01001232.1:698405-762056 GCA_013399875.1 Gymnorhina tibicen
ATGCTGCAGCAGATGGTGGAGGTGACATTTGTCTCTGAGTGACGCATTTGACGGTGGCCGTGTCCCCCCTCCTCCCTTCGCCCTGGGTGGAGGAACCTTGAGCCCACCTGGCAGAGGCAAGATGGGCAGGCGCAGGCTGAGGGATCCCCCAGCCGCCACCCCTGCACACCCCCCAGACATCTGCACTTCTCGTCCATCTGCATCCCCACCAAAGCCCTCTCCCAAGGCTCTGGGGCACCAGGGCAGCTGGGGGACATCGTCCCTGAGGGCGAGTGCCCATCACCGTGGGGCGTTTGAGGGGGGGACTAAGTGGGAGCCGGGCACCAGGGACTCCTGTTCATTCTCCGTTTTCTGCCTTAATTAGAACCCGGAGAGACCAGGCGAAATCGCATTAGCGCGGGGCCCCGGTGCGCTGAGCCATCCATCTTTTTTTATTACAGCGTAATGGGGCTGCTCGCGAGGCGCCGTGCGATTTGTCACAGGCCTCGTTCCCTGATAACGGGCATTTGTCATCACTTTCTTCCCGTGTTAATGTCATCATCGGCGAGCTGACAGGCAGACCCGTTGAGGGAGCACTGGCGACAGACCACATCCGTCAACCTAATATTTCCATGGCTGTGGGGATCAGCCGGGCTGCGAACACACATTAAAGTGCTTATGAGGGGAGGGGAAAAAAAAAAAGTGGTTGTCATTAATTAAAATGTTAGTGCGAGAGCGTGAGCGTGTGTGCGGGTGGCACCGCGTGGGGCCGGGGGGGCCGCGGCGCGGGAGGGCGCGGGGCGGGTGCGGCGCGGGTGCGACGCGGTGGCCTTTTAACGGAGCTAGCATCAGCTCCTGAAACCCATTTAAAAGATATTTGGGACTGGGGAATCAGCGGTGAGCACGGTGGAAAGGTCATTGTTAATAAGGGAGAGCGCACGGGAGCACGTGGGGGGCGCGGGCATGGCCAGTGGAGGATGGAGGAGATTGTCATCCCCCCGGAGCCGGGGGCGTGTTTGTCCCACGGGGGAGCAGTTGAGCCACTTCTGTCATGAAGTGAGTGGCCTCAAATCTACGTGGCAGAAGGATGGGGTAGCGGGAAGGAAACCCTGCAGTGGGGTTGCTCCACGGCCGGGCAAGCGCAGGAGTGGGGTGTGGGATGGGCTGCACCCCCCACAAACGGGGGTTTGGGACAGGACTCTGCAGCTGCAAGACGGGCTCGTGGCAGGAGAAGTCTAGAGGGTCAAACCTCAGATGTCACCCCTAAGCAACCAGTGAGGGGACCTGCCCAGGTCCTGAGGCACATTCAGCGGCAAGGGGGCTCAGGGCCCCACCCCGGAATGTGTAGCTGTTGCCGTGGATATGGGTGGTGGTGATTGGGAGGAGCAGGTGTGTGGTATCTTGGGTTTTCCTGGCAGTGGGAGTTTGTTTTCTCTACTTTTCTGGGGTTCCTGTGTCATACAGAGCAGGAAGGCTCGGTGGGCTGCTTTTTTCTTTTCTTTGATTATCTTTTTGTTGTGTTTTTGAGGATTTGGGGATGGGCAGCTCAGTCAGATCTACCCACCTCCCGCAGTGTACTGGTACAACCCCGATTTGCACTGCGAAATGTGACTCCAGGAGCTCTTAAACAGATGGGGCCAAAGATGCTGCTTCCCCTGCTCACATCCCATCCTCAGGTTCCCTGGGAAAAGCCCCTGATGTTCTCGACCTGTGGCTGGACACGGTGCTAGAAGAACAGGCAATGGCAGGGCACAGGCAGGCGTGGGCAGGGCTCAAACCCTGCTGAGTGCAGACGGAGGCTCAAGGTTTGAAAATTTGGCTGCACAGAGCCTTCACCCCCATGTCCCCCATCCCAGGGATGGTCAAGGGCAGGCTGTGAAGAGGAACATGCATCCCATAGTCCAGGAAAGCTCACGACTCTTTCTTTCATCGTTTTTCTTCTTTTTGTTCTCTTCTGTCCTTCCTCGTTCCAGCCACAGGCTCTGTGCACGGGAAAGTCAGGTTTGGGGTGAGGTGTGGGGTGTTTTTAGAGATCTGGGTCCTTTCTGTGTGTGCACACGAACACACACTCCTGCACACACACCCCCCCGTAAGTAATTTCTGTAAGTGCACCCCATAATTTGGCCCACCAGTGAGCACTGAGGGTAGGTAGAGCTGGGAGGGAGATTGTTATCTCCAGGTGCTGATGGGGAAACTGAGGCATGGAGCAGGGATTTGCAGTCCTCATCCATGCTGTGGATCATCCACATCAAACAGGTCATCCCATGACCCCCAGCATCCGACAAGTCTGCAGACATCACGGAAAAGGTGTGCAGGAAATTTTCCTAGGACTGCCCAGCAGTGGTCAGGCTCCCAACCCTGTGACATCCCCAACCCGCCGGCAGCACACCCTGCCACCAAACCTCCCTCCACTCCAGCTCCCCGCCATAAATCACTGCCCTCCATTGGCCGAGGACCTTTTAAAAAGGATTTATTAGGGGGGGTTTAAGCACAGGCAGCGATACGGTTTCATAAATCGAAAGGCAATAGCGCTCATCGTTACCGGTCCGCTCGGGGGGGGCACCCCCGCCCCCCCGTTCCCACGGCCCTGTAACAGCTCCTCCCCGGCACCGCTGCCTCCGCCGCTCCCCTTCCTCCCCGTCTGTGGAGACCGCGAGTGTGGAAAATCCCCAGACAGGGAGTGTAAATGCTTGTTCTTTGTAAATGAAGAACATAATTAACATTAAATTAAGGTAATACAAATGAAGACAACACAGAGCCTGACAGGATGAGTGTTTGGGGAGGCAGTAGAGAGAAGTGATTCATATTTTTAATTTACTGTACAAATAGGCTAGCAGGGCTGGGGGGAAAAGGGCCGTCCAAGTGGAGTGGGGATTTTTTTTTCCCCACTGTTGTTTTGCTGTGCTTTAAGCACACAATGACTATTAAAGTCAACTGCCCATATAATAGGACATCTCCTACATGACTGCTCTCCGAGAGGCAGCTTGCTGTAGCAATAAATTCTGGGAGTGCCATCTGCTGGTGTGCACCCTCCGCCGGGCACCCTCGCTCCGGCCACCCAGCCCGGACCAGCCCCGGCACCCTGCAACCACTGTGGAGACCTGCAGAGCACCAGCCACGGACCTGCAGGCATCCCTACAGAATTATTATATTTCTCATAGGGTAACAAACACTTTCCCCCCACAAACTGTTAAAATTTTTCATTATATATATTTTTTTTTCCTGAGGTTGAATGGGGATGGTTGATGCCAAGGAAATAAATATTTTAGGCTTTTAAAAGAAACGAATCACTGTTTTCCACCCCTCTGAAATGCTGGGTTTCAGCTGAGTGCCTGTTACCCAGAACAGAAAAAAAATCACCCATTTTAGATTTTTACCTGCAAAAAGATTGTTGACCAGAGTCCGTGAGAACTGCAGGCTGGAGCTGGCCCTGCACTTTAAGGAGATGAGAGCTGTGATCTCAGCCTGGGGAGGCCCCGCTGAGGGATGACTTTCAGCCAGGAGGGAGCCAGGTTTACCATAGCACAAAAGTATCCCTGGGGCTATGACACCTGGAATGGGCACACCTACACTGCCTCTGCGTCCTTCTTCCCTTCCCTGGGAGACTCCTGACACCACCAGGCAAAGGAGAAACAAAAGAAGGCACCAAGAGGACCCATTCCTGAATGAAATCCCCCTTCCCGGGCAGAAGATGTCCTGGGATGGTGCTGAAAGATTCCTCTGCCATGCCAAAAGAGGAGAGGGTGTTTCACCATTTGGGGGGGGTTCCTAATTTGGGGGTGCAATCTTCTCCCTCTGGGTGACTTGTGTCCTGGCAGTTATTACTGTGAGCAGCGTTCATGGCTCCAAGGCAGCCACTTGGCCAACTTGAACACTTCCAGGGATGGGGCATCCACGACTTCTCTGGGCAA
Organism: Gymnorhina tibicen; assembly: GCA_013399875.1. NCBI lineage: Eukaryota > Metazoa > Chordata > Aves > Passeriformes > Artamidae > Gymnorhina > Gymnorhina tibicen. The sequence continues at coordinate 702,296 of VXAZ01001232.1, forward strand.
CCTGTGCCAGTGCCTCACCACTCTCACAGTAAAGAATTTCTCTCTAGTATCTGATCTAAACCTGCTTTCTGTCAGTTTAAACAGTTCTCCCTTGTCCTATCACTACATGCCCTTGTAACAAGTCCTTCCCGAGTCTCTTGCAGCCCCCTTATCCAGTGAAGCTTCCCCGGAGCCTTCTCTTCTCCAGGCTAAACAACCTCAGCCATCTCAGACTGTCTTCATAGGAGAGGTGCTCCAGCACTCTGAGCATCTTAATGGCCTCCTCTGGACTTGTTCCATCAGGTCCATGCCCTTCCTGTGCTGAGGACCCCAGAGCTGGATGCAGAATTCCAGGTGGGAATCACTGGATGTACTAGAGGGACAGAATCCCCTGACCTCTTGTGATGCAGCCGAGGATATGATTGGCTTCCTGGGCTGCAGGGTCATGTCAAGCCTCTCATCCACCTCCAAGTCCCTGAATCAGCCCCTGAACCCCTCAAATACATCCAGGGCCCAGGCTGCAAACACGGGGTCTATTTGCAAACCGAGCAGACCCCAGGCAATGCTCCCTGTGTCCAGCATCCTGCTCCCATGGCTGCGATACTGGAAGCATGGATACTCTTAGTGAGACAAGAGGCAGGGACCAATTCCGCACCAACCTCTGTGGGGCAACAGGGTGCTGCCCCAGCCCCACTTTTTCCACATGGAATAAGACAGGAGGTGGAGCACAGAGGAACTACCTCAGTCAAAACTGGTCCCTGATGGAGCTTGTGCAGTCAGGTGAGGTTTGCGGGGAGAGAAGGCATCCCCGTTGCGGTGACAGGGACAGTTTGCTGTTAGAACACCTGGCAAAACCAGTGCAAGAAGGTTTCAGCCTCAAAGGCTTGGTGGACCCCCAGGATGCATCCTCCTGGAACCCATCCCTGCTGGAGCCATAGGGTCTGAGGGCACTGGCAGGGTACGAATGCTCTGTGGCTCGTCTGACCATGGTCCGCAGCCACTTGTGGCCTCACCAACCCCCAGTGATTGCACAGGGACACCAGGATGTGTCCAGCAAGCCTTAATCAGCTTCTCAGTTGGGATGTGACCACTCACCTGGAGCCAGGTACCCTCCTAGAGAGATTCCATGCAGGATCTGCAGATAGCCAGTGATGGGTCATGATCATTTTCTTGAGGACCCCCATTCAAAGTATCTGGAGAGTTTGAACAGGGTCTTCTCTCCCATTCCAGATTGTCCTGGGCTGAGCCCCAGCCCTCCAAGCGAATACCTCAGCGCTTGAACTCACCCACCCTTTAGCACTGGGTACTCCAGGAGAAGGCACTTGTGCATTTGGAGAAAGCCACCTTCATCTTTGTTTCTGCAAACCTTAAGAGGATCGGCAGCATTTCCAGGTGTCCAAGTAATTCTCTTCTTTGCATCTTCTCTAGTCTTTAGAGGTCTGCTTGGACACTGCTAGAGAATACAGCCTTATCCTCATCAAGCAGAGCCAGTGTTTTTGGAGGCCTCAATCCAGGGAACTGGATTTCGACATGGGGAAGCACCTTTGGACATGCAAAAGCAGCTTGGAGATAACCCAGCCATATCCTTCATGAGAAGCCTGCAGTGGAGCAGCTGGGAATGCCTCCCTGCAAGACAAGCAGAGAGGAAGCCCAAATCCCCCTTTTGCAAGGTCAGTGGCGTGGGGCAGTTTGACCTGACAACCCCAAAGAGAGATCTTGCCCCAGTAGCCTCAGAAAAAAGCTGATGAGCTGTCAGTGATGCGCATGGGGGTTCTTCACCCCCAGGTCCTGATGGAAAAGAGGATGAACATGTCCTTTAACATGGTACCCTCAAATGGGTCCCCAGGAGCAAATGCATCCAAAAAGCACCATAGAATTTTGCCAGTGACCCCCAGTCCTTGGAAAGAGGGCACTTCTGGCTCTGGTGGTGTCTGAAACCCTGACAGAAGTGGGTCCTGACCCCACATTTCCCAGGTCTGCCGCATCTCACTGGCCACACAGAGCAGTCCTTGGCCATAAGGCAACATTCCGACTCCTTGGCTGTGCCAGGACCCCAGGAATGGGGGGCTGGTCTCAGGGGGCCATTGCCTCCCACATGGAGGGCAGGGGGCATCTTCCAAGCTGCCCCACATGCTGGGTGGGAGAGATAGATAAATACCAGAATAAATAAATACAAGTGGCAAAGAGGCCTGAAATGATGCTGTCGTTTGCTGGGAATGAGAGACACAAGTGTAATTTAGGTTTTGATATTATCAAAGTCTCGCTGCTCTAAAACAGCAGGGCACTCAGTGCCTCATTAATAAAGGATAAACTTGGAGTCTATTTACAATGCACTTTTTGGGGTTATTTACACTCCATTATACATATGTAATGCTGCACATATTTACCGCTCTGTTCTGCTGCCGAGAGCAGCCGAGGCGGGAGGGAGGCGGAGTGGGAAGCGGCTGATGCTGCGGAGCCGTGACCCTGCTTTGACTGATGTCCTTTAAATGGCTCAAGATGCAGGAGAGACCCGAGCTGGTGGCTGAGGATGGAAGGGATAGGACCAGGCACTGGGGACCCAGTATGGCCCAGTCCCTGTCCCCATGGGTCCAGTGCCCACCCACCCCCTGAGGTGCCCTGAGGCTTTGCCACAGGATGCAGGAAGGGTGCGCTCCTCACTAAGTGACCACAAGCACCAAACACCAAGCTGTGGACCTGTCATAGGGAGGGAAACTGGAAAAAAAAAAGGGCTAAATTATTTGCAACAAAATGATGTTTGCATTGGCATGAGAGGGTTGGCCACACAGCCCTCCCCACCCCCTGGGTTTACCTCTCACCAGAACAAAATGTTGTAGTTTTCCTGCAAACCACAGCTCCCGGAGGGTCTGGGAACCCTGTGGTCTGCCACAGTGTTTGTGGGAGCTGCTGTGGCGGTCCTGGTATGCAGGACAGCCCCTCCCTCTGAAAGGATTCAGGGCAGAGATGTGGCAGAGGTCGTGCTTGGAGAGCACCTTAGGGTCACAGCATTTCATGGGGTGCAGTAAAGGGATGTGGGTGTATCCTGGATCCCTCTGTCCTCCAGGGAGTTTGGAAGTGTGCAGGGTTCCCATGGGAGCACTCTGCGGGACCAGCACACTGGGCACAGTGGCTGGACAGTCACCCCCAGCTCAGAGCTGCTCTGTGTCCCTTCTGCACAGCCTCCAGCTTTGCATGACCAACCTGGGGTGAGAGGCAAGAGCCTGGGAGCCATCCTGACAACCCTTCCTAGAAAATGTGGGGAAACTTTGACCTTTCCAGCCAGTCACAGTGGGGAGGAGGACAAGTCCCTCTTCCCATTCTGCTCCTCCCTGGTACTGGGGAAGCACCTGCCCATTCCAGGACACTCCTGCTTGCTGTCATTCCAGGCTAAACTTGCCAAACGTTGGCTCTGGTGGCAATGCTCTTTATTAAACAGCTCATGCCAGAAGCTCTTGGCAAGGCCCCACACCCAGGAGCAATGAGAACCCCCTGCCTCAGGAGGTCCCCTCGTCTCTGTGGGGGCATCTCTTCCAGCATGGGGGTCATGCCCAGCAGTTGGTGCAACCCTGGTGCATCAGTGGGGCTCCTCCCAGGCACAGGCTGTGCCATGCAGAGATGTCCTGGGAGACCCAGAGATGATCAGGTTGGAACAAATTGGCCCCCACGTCCTTCCCCAGCCCCGAGCCTCCTCCACCATCCCCGTGGCCCCCAGCCCCCTCAGATCAGAGCAGGCTGGAGCCTGAGCTCTCCAGGGAGCTGCTCTCCAAAGTCCCATAGCCATTGAGCTTCATCATCCCGACGAGATGGGCTGGGACGGAGAGGACGGAGCCGCGCGTGGCAAAGATGTGGCTGATCTCCATGAAGGTTTTGTTCTTGGTCTCGGGGATGATGAGGTAGACATACAGGGCCACCAGCAGGCAGACACCACAGAAAACCAGGTAGCAAAAGGCACCGGCTGACATCTGGGAACAAGAGCAGGATGAGGCAGAGAGCCAGGCACTCCCAAACTGCACACGGCGCAAGGCAGTGTCCCCTCCCACCACCCTTCCCTGGACTGGCTCTGGCCAGCACTGAGCTGAGCTAAGAGCACAGACATCTCTGACTCGGCACCCCTTCCTGGGAGAGCAGCAGGGCTGCGTCCATTCCCCCCATCTGCCAGGGCCCCTCTGGACTGGTACCTGCAAGAAGGGGAAGATGAAGCCGACCATGAAGTTGCAGAGCCAGTTGAGAGAGCCCCCCACAATGTAGGCAGCCGGGCGGTGCGACTGCATGAAGAGCTCAGCTGTCATCAGGAAGGGGACACCGGCTGCAGAGGGAGGGGACAGATCAAGGGTATGGGGGACAGGCTGACTCAAGTATCCCTGGGGTCAACAGGTTCTGCCCACCTCAGTCCTGTGGCCAAAGGGCTGGAGCCCAGCAAGACCCATGGTCCAAACTGGTGGTGCTGGGAGAGCTGGAGGAGACAGGGAGTGCGGTGGAACAGTGTCCTGCCCTTGGTCTCCCTTTGGGATATGTCTTGGGGGGTGGGTGATGTCCCCCTGACATGCCATGCTTGCACATTGCTGCGTGCTCAGGCCAGTTCCACAAGTTACATGACTGGAAAGTTTCAGACTGAGTCAAAATAAAGGTGGAACATTTCACGTGGATCCTCGTTTTCCAAAAATATTTCTAAATGCTGATATATTAAATCTCATAGAGACCGCAGGCATAGAGAACATTTTCCTGGCACCCTCCATAATGCCCTTTCCAGACTCCCTTGATCAAAACAGTTTAGAAAACTTCCTTCTATCAATCAGCTTCTGTCGCCACTGTGACTGATTTAGGAAGGAAAGAAGCAACCACTTTTCTGAGCATCAGAATTCCCCGCAGGACGCAGAAATGCCATTTTCCAACCTGCTTTTCCCTTGTATGGTGAAAAAACCCAGGATGTACAGAAGTGATTTCCCAAGCCAACTTGTAAGTGGACTGAAAACTGGACACAGGTTGTGGCTCTTTCTCCTGGAAGGACTCAGCTTCTCCAGACAAGTGTCACTGAGCCGGAAGTCCTGGGTCCCAGGACTGTCCCTGTACTGGGGGGCAGGATCCGAGGTCCAGAGTACATTCCAATCTGGCAAGGGATTGTATCTGATATGGTGACATGCCTGGGGTCCCAACTGCCTGGGATAGGGCTGGCTGGACCCCTTTATAAATGAAGGCAAAAGATGAACCCAAAAACAAGTGTAAGAAGTGAGGGAGGAGTGGAGCCCCTGACGGACTCTTACTCACAGTTCGCCCAGAACAGAGATATATATTTTTTTTGTTTTAAAACTCCTATTCATCATTGTTTGTGAACAATGAGCCATTAAAATCCTAATTAAAGATGTAATTACAGTGAATAAAGTCTGGGCTGAGGATGAATTATAGATCTGTTAAGAGCTCTGCTAATACATCAACTGGGTAAACCAGTCCAGGTTTCACTCCTGGCTGTTGGAGCCTGCACTCAGTTAGGGGCAGGATGATTCTCACCAGCTGCACTGTGATGGGAGCGGTGGCACCTCCACAGAGGTCTGGGGAACGCTGCAAGGGCTTTCACTCTGCTTGGCCCTGGAGCATGGCCCAGAAGGAGGCAGAGTGTGCCCTGGGGATGTGTGGGGCTGGAGGGGTTTCACCTGGAGGTACAGCATCATAAACCAGGGCCTGACGATGGGGATGGGGCCAAGGCTCAGGTCCTGGCACCTGCCTGCAAATCCCACTGGTCCCCTGGTGCCCCCATTCCCACCCCATTGCTCCCCACTCCCCTGGCCCCAGACCCACCTGGTCCCATGCAGAAGCCAGCGATGATGCCGACCACGCAGGCAACGCTGACGTAGCGCATCCAGGGCAGGGCGGCCTGCGAGGGGACACTGGGCTGGGGATGCTGCTGGGGCTGGTCCTGAGCTTCGCACCCAGCATCCCTGGGACACGGCTTCATGCCTGCCCTTGGCTCTTGGGGACAGTGGCCACACAGGCAAAGCTGGTGAGGGTCAGCCTCAGCCAAGCTGAGCAGCTCATGATGTTGCAGTGTCCCCCGAGCAATGGGAGCATCCTCTGGAAGCAGACAGCAGGAGAAGGACCCTCCACCTGCCCTGGCATTTCCCAGCTGCCTGCCTGGGAACAACTATTTCTGCAAAAAAACTACCAGAAGCAGCAGCATTTTTCTCATATGGATTTGTGTTTTCTTTTTTTTGTTGTTGTTCTTGGTGCTAGATTTACCTTCTCTTTAACTTTGAAGGGAAAACATGACTTGGAAGCGCCAGCTCACCACTCGTTTCCATGCATGCTCCCTCCCCTAGGATGATACCCATCCCTCCATCACCCAGCCCCAGTAATGGCCCAGGAGGGTGGCAGTGCCCAGGTCCTACCTGCAGCAGCAGGGACACGGTGATGCCAGCTGAGCAGACACCCATGGCACAGAAGCCGGTGATGATGAGGGGCCGCCGGCCCACCCTCTCGATGGTGAAGCACTGCCAGGGGAGAGCAGAGACTGATGGAGTGTTGGGGAGCTCCAAGGTGGACAGGAGCACCCCTGAACCCCAGATTCAGCTGAAGGTGGGAGGATACTCCCAGCGGCATCTGGGGATCGGGGGCAACCCCAGCTCAGAATTCCAGGGTTGGGGCTGGGGCATGGAAAATGCCAGGGGTGAGCACGCATGGGGCCAGAGACAGGTCCCACAGAGCCCCATTAGGGTGCAGGGTTGGGGCTGGCTGGGGTGACCCTGAAACCGCTTTGGCACCAGTGCCAGGTGGAAGTGCTGGGCTGGGCATGGGGCGTTTGTGGGGCGGTGGGCACAGCAGGGTGTGGGCAGGCAGCGCGGCGGCGGCGGGAGCAGGCAGGGTATTGACAGCAGAACAAATGCCTGTAATTTTATAACCAATCTCAGCATGTCCATCGGGGGCCATTTGTGGGGCTGCTCCCAAGCAATCTGGCTCTACGCTGGGCGACTGCCGGGGGGCTGGGACAACCCCACAGACAGGGGAGGGGAGAAGGGGGTACCCTTCAGAGAGGCAGGGGACCCCACTCTGTTCTGGACTGGACTATGGGAGAGGGGAGCAGACCCCTACTCATTCCCTGTTTTCTGGGAGCAGCCACTCCCATCCATCTCTGTAATTGTCAGGGAGCGGATTTAGTGCTGGGTGGCTTGGGCTGGCCCTGGGTGACACTTGCAGATGGGACAAGGGCCATAAATCTGCCTGGCCCAGTGCTAACTCTCCAGCTAAATGAGGGCTGGCTGGGGGGGGCCAGGGCTACTAGCCTGGGGCCAGGCCAGTGCTTGGCTGGGGGGGGAAATGGAGACACATGGCTCTGCTAACAGAGGGACAATGAAAGCGAGACCAGAAGGAACTTCTAGTTGCCTCTATCATCTCCAACCTGCTCTTTGCCTGCCATCTCTCCCCAACCTCCCTGCTACCCTAAAATTATCCCACCACTCCTAGATGTGACTCCTAAATTGAGCCTGTTTCATCCCATCTTGCATCCCCATTTCCATGCCAAACCCTTTGCCCCTCAGGAAAGGGGCTGTGCTGAAGCACAGGTAATATTTGGGGTTCCACTCAGTCCCCCCTGCTTGATGGTGCTGGGAGCTGGCAAGAGGGCTCTGGCATGGAGGGGCCATGTCCATCTGTCCGTCCACCACTCACCCCGATCAGCCCGGCAACGATCTCGATGGCGCCGGTGCCCACGGTGGCGTAGGGAATCTGGGACGCGGGAATCCCGGTGTTCTCGAAGATGGTGTTGGTGTAAAACCAGATCTACCAAGGAGGGGACACAGCATGAGCTGGGGGATGGAGCCATGGGGCACTCGATGGAATGAGCTGCCAGGTCTCAGCTCAGCATCTGCAGAGCTGTGTCCCGGGGCGAGGTCCACACGGGGCTTACGGCATCGATCCCCGAGAGCTGCATGCCGGCGTTCACCACCACCACCGAGAGCGTCTGCCAGCGCACAGAGCGGTCCCGCAGCAGCTGCCAGACCGACACCATCTCCATGGAGGAGAGCGACTGCTGCTCCTCCTTCATCTCCTCGATCACATGCTGTACATTGGGGGTCCCCAGAAACCGGTGCAGTGCTGTGGAGAGTGGGGGCCAAGGACACATGTCCCCAGTGCAGGGATGCTCACAGGTATGGCACAGGGTAGGGGCTTGGCTCTACCCTGGCCCAGCCTCCCCAGCAGCCTCCCTATGGGGCTGAGCATACATAGGAAGTGGGGAAAAGCCTCACACCACAGTGCTGGACACCATGGAAATGCTGTGGCACAACCAGATGGGACATCAGGACTGTGGTGGGCTGTCAGGTCTGGGTATGGAAGAATGCCACGAGGATGCACCTTGGTCTTGGAAGACCTTGGAGGAGCACCCAGCACCTTCCAGAGCCAGTCTCCCCCAGGATATCCCCTCACCTTTGGTGGCCCCAAAGACATTGTTTCTCTCTATCAGAAGGTATCGAGGGCTCTCAGGGAAGCAGTGCAGCAGCAGGAGCTGGAGGGAGGCAGGAACAACCACCACTGACAGGAAAAGGGGCCAGAACCTGTCCTGAGAGGAGTTGAAATGGGATGTGTCATGGGGAGGGCAGAGCAGGGTCCAGCATGTGTGGGCTGGGGTATTGTGCTCACCTCACCCAGCAGTTCTGGGAGGCCCAGGACCTGGGCAGAGAAAACCCCCAGGCAGATGAAGAAGCTGGGCATGAGGCCCAGGAATCCCCGCAGGTTCTTGGGAGCTATTTCTCCCAGGTAGAGGGGCACCACACTGAGACAGATACCTGGGGGGCACAGGAGGGACTGGGGTGGCAGAGGCAGTGGGGAGAAGGGTACCTAGCCAGACCCTTGGTCCTCCCATGCCCAGCATCATCCACAGTGGGGACCCCATGGCCTTGGAGGTGGCCCCGGCTGTACCAGAGAACCCCTCCACAGAGCCTTTGGGGAATATGAAGCCTCCATCCCCCGGGAATGGCTGTAGGGGCCTGAGCCATGAGGAAGGGGCTGTGCACAGCCCAGGCAGCACCCACCTGAGTGGAGCCCCGTGATGGAGCGGCCGATGATCACCATCTCAGGGGATCCCAGCTCCCGGCTGAAGCCCATGAAACCACCGGCCAGGAGGACGAGGAGAGCGCTGCGGCTCAGAGCTCCATTCCTGGCAGGCACAAGCAGCAGGGCAGCTCCTCCAGTCCCATCCCACCTCTCAGCCACCCCGGTCCACGGCGTGACACCCTTACCTGCCATACCGCTCCACCAGCATCCCCACCAGCAAGGAGCCCACCAGCCCGCCCAGGGCAAAGATGGAGACAGTCAGGGCATAGAGGAGGGTCAGGGGGCCATGGGCCAGCCCATGCCCGTACCGCTGGGACCACGTGGCGTTGTAGAAAGCCTTTATGTGCTGCAGGGCAGAGACACACACACAGGCACCAGGTGTGTTGGCAGAAGGGGGAAGACAAGGAAAGACAGGATCTATAGGGACAATACCATGGGTTTAACACCATTAAAGCAGATGCAGGGCAGGACACGCATGGGGATGACTTGGGATGCGCTGGTCTGGTTGCTCAGCAAGTCTCAGCACCTGAGAGGCTTAAGGACAACTCAGAGATACCACAGACAGAGGTCGAGCTGGAGCAGGGAGGTTGTGGCCAGCTTTCCAGCCCCTGCCTTCCTGGGGGACCAGTTTGGTGTACATGAACATGGACTCTGATGTCCCTCCCATGCCATTCCTCTTTGGGTGACTGCTCAAGGAAAATGCCAGTGTTTTGATGTGGGGCTGCTGGACAGCAGTCCCTCCACCCTCCAACGGAGGGATGCAGAGCCATTTTTGGCTGCCCACCCCTTACCTCTGCCAGCGAGTTCACCACAGCAAGGTTGTAGCCATACAGCATGGAGGAGCCAAAGGATACCAGAAGGGTGACAGACAGCAGGGGGAAGGTGAGACGCTGGGAAAGAGGAGGAAGGATCAGCACAGCCCTGGCCAGAGAGCCAGGAGCCAAGGTGTCATGAACTGTGTTGGGTCACTGCGCCTTTTCCAGTAGGGATGACCCTGGCCCAGAGCAGAGACCCCAGGGCAATGGAATCCTGTGCTGAGCACTGCTTCATGCCGGTGCCCAGCACCCAGCCCAGCTGATCCAGCTTCCCCGCGGCTGGTCTTGTGGCTGTGGTGTGAGGTTTTTTACCGTGGCAGTGACCCAGCCTGGGTAACCTGGGCACCCCTGCCCCCAGCTGGGAGGGGCAGCAGACGGAAAGCGGCAGGTGGAGAAGGGAGGGACACCCATCCCGGTACCTCAACGGAGCAGCTGAATCGTGCCGCTGCGAGTGGCCCAACACCATTGAAAGGTCCCCGCGGAAGGTCCCACCCAAAACACCACATGCACCCACCTCCTAAACCCTCGCCCCCTCCACCTTTGTCTCCGGCTCCGGCTCCTGGTGGTCCTCATTGCGGGGAGCCGGTGGCTGCGGGGGAACAACCACCCTGCAGCCCTGACCCAGCCCACCCCAGGATCGGGGTGCCCAGGAGCATTCGGAGCACCCCTAGCTGCAGGGACAGCCCTGAGTGCTGCACCCCGGAGCAACGAATGTTCCCGAAGCGACGGGGCTTGCAGGGTGGGGACATGGGATGAGCCTGTGTCCCCCGGGAGCAGCCCCGCTCCCCAGCACCCACAGCCCGGCCCTCCGCGCAGCACCCCCCGCACGGTAGCCGGATTCGTAGCACCCAGCAGCTCCCGGCTCACGCACAGCAAATCCCCCCTAATCCCATCAGGAATCCCAAGCCGGGAAAAAGGGGAGGGGGATGTCAGGCCGGAGGGTGTCAGGCCAGGGGCTAGAGAGGGACAGGGAACACCGAAAGGCAGACGGGAAGCAGGGATGGGGCAGCCCTCCCGGCCCGCAGGGAGCTCACCCCAGTGATGTCCCCGCCGGGCCGTGGAGTCCCTTTCCCGACCGGCGGGGCGAGGCTGCAGGCGGAGCGCGGGGAGGGAGGGCAAGGAGAGTGGGAGGAAGGCAACCCCGGTCCGGCGGCCTGGCTGGTGTCTCCCATTTTTAGGTGGAAGAAGGAGGGCGTAAGGGAAAGGAAGGCAGGGCAGGGCAGGGCAGCCCGGACGCCCCCGGGGCTCATTGGAGGCGCCTGAGCGGCCGGAGGAGGAGTCCGGGAGCCTCTCCCCTCGCCGGGGGCAGGGGCTGTCGCAGCACCTCCGGAGTGCTCAGGCCGCTGAGGGGTCCCGGCCCAGCCTGGGGGCAGCGGAACCACTGGCGTGGCGCTCTGCCACCGTTGAGAGCTCTCGCACGTGCCCCCTAAACGGGAGTGACCCCGGGAACCGTAAGTGGGGCAACATCACTGCGCCAGCCCCCGGCGAAGGGGCGGCCCCACATCACCCAACACCCCGCACACCTCCGGCCCCTCTCCCACCGTGGGGTAGATGTGCCCCATCCCCTGCGCTCGGGAGGAGGCTGGTAGCTCATGGCCATGGCTCGGGGTATCTGCCTTCCCCGGACACGGAGGGACACAGCCCCCAGCCCCAGAGAGGAGAGACTCGGCTCATGGCAGCACAGAGGAATCCAATTTTGCTGCGGCCAGGAGCTGCCTCCCCTGCTGCTAATGAAGTGCCTTTAATTAGCAGCCTAATAGCAAGCTCTTAATTTGCCAAACAGCCAGTTGAAAGGATGGGGACCCCACTAAGCCACGGCTGGCAGCAGCTCCAAGGGCTTAAAAGGGACAGGTCCCTACAGCCTGGCCCCACTCAGGACGGTCCCGCGGGGCCAGGAAAGCGGAGCAGAGCTGGGGAGCCCCGTGGGCACCCCCACGCCTGCCGTGCCAGCCCCAACCGGGCTGTCTGGGGTGCGGGAGAGTCCAGGCACCACATTCTCCCACGGAGGATGTTCCAGCTCTGGTCTCCTCCCTCCACACGAGCCTCCAGCTCTTCCTGAAAGCATCGGGCCCTCTCCCCCAGCCACCAGCCCTTGCCAGCCTTGCCAGTTCAGCTTTTCACAGGGCTGGCCCCTGCTCAAGAGTTCCTGTGTCTTGCCCAGACTCAGTTTCTCCACATCTGGATCAGGGCATCACCTTTACCTTTGTGCAGGTGTGCTGGGTGGCTGCAGAGACCTTGGTGACAGGGAGCCACAGTCCTTCTGGGGATGGTCCTGGTTCGTTCCCAGAGCAGCAGGATGAAGATCCATTTTATTTGACATACCCATGGGTGAGATGACTTGGCAAGAGAACATGCAGCCTGTGGGTCCCAGCCACGTCCAAAGCACCTGCAGTGCTGCAGGGCAGCCCTAAACATGCCCAGGACTCACCCCAAGCCCTTGCTAAGACAGGGCAAAGCTGCAAATCCGGGACAGGATGATGAGCCAGGCCATGCTGTGTCCTGTAGCCATGCTCCAACTCTGGTCATTCAAGTACATGGCTCATCTCTGGGAGCAGCACGTGGAGGGTTAAATGTATCCAGTGGTCTCTGGAAAGAGCACTGGAAAGGGGAAACAGCAGCAGCCATCTCTCCCCCATCTTGGTACCCTCCCAGCAAGTACCTACCAAAAAACCCTCCTGGAGCTTCCCAGCTCCTCTGCACTGAAGCCCATACCTGTCCCCAAGACCTGTGCTCATCCCTGCAGCCACAGCCCCTCCTCCTGCCACACAGCCTGATGCTGAGGACCAAGCAGGGACATCCTCAGGACACAGCTCCAAGCCAGGGGATGGCTGCTGCCTTGATTTAGGGAGTAAATATTGGGTTATTGTCACTGGTTCCCAGCAGTGGCTGGGATGCTGGGAGCAGAGGCTTAGCAGCAGATGTAGAGGTGAGAAACTCGTGGTGGGGCAAGAAGAGGGAGGAGGAAAGCCTGGAGTGCCAATTAAGGATCACCAGGGGGCTGGGTTAATTGCAGACACTCCTGTGACCTGACCCGGTGATGGTGGCACATGACAGACAAGGGCTGGTGAGAAACAGCCACTGCTCTGAGCTGCAAGGGAGCTTGTCTCCACATTTTACAGGCATCCCTCCCCTGCCTCCATGCAAGGAATCCCTGGCTAAAACATCCCCCATGGCTGGGAAAGTGGCTGTGAGGCCATAAACCACCCTTATCCCCACCCATCGTCACTCCCAGAGCTCCTGGCCCCCTCTTGCCTCGTTGCTGCCCCAGACTGCAGACACAGTACTGGGGCTGTCCCTGTCCCAGCACTTCATGTCATGGGATGCTCACACATCTCCTCTCCTCAAGGCATCTCAAGGCACAGTGCCTGGGGCACGCAAAGAAACCCAGGAGAACCGGGAGAGGCAGAGCAGCAGGTGGAGCTGGTCCAAGCCCACATCCTGCACAGTGATGGCATTTGCTGAGGCCAGGAGGATGGAGAAGCAGTTGGGAGACCTGAGGGCTTCCCTTGAGCTGACAGCTCCCCACTGGGAGGTCTGTCCCCCTTTCCAAGCTGAGCTAGAAATTCCTTGGAAAGGATGTGGTCTTCAGTGCTGGTCCTGGGGGTTTGTCCAGCACTATCTAGTCCAAACTAGATAAATTCCACAAGGAAGCAATAAGCACCTCCTACGAAGGCAAGATGCATTGCTTAGCAGCCACTGATCCCTTTCCCTGTGCTGGAGGAGAGGGAATGCGGCAGCACAGGCAGAGCAGGCAGAGCTGCTCACAGACATCGCCACCACTCCAAAGGTCAGAGCGGTTTGCCAGGGCTGCCCTTTCGGAGCTGACACTGCAGAAACGGAGATGGTCTGGCAGCCTCCCCGCCTTACTGCCCCTTGGAGGAGAAGCCTTCCTTGATCCACCTTTGTAAATGCCAGCAGGGTGCTTTGGGCATGGGACAGGGAGTTTTGGATACATCAGATGTGTGATGTTAACCAGGGGCTTGAGTTTCTTCAAACCACAGTGGCCTCCAGAAGGAAGTCAGTGCTGTACCCAGTGAAAGCACTGCTCAGGCTGCTGTCTCTGCCTTGTTGCACTGGAAAGCCCATCTGACTGTTCTCCATCTGCAGGCAGGCTATTTACCTGTACAGGTGAGACCTTTCCAAGCCCAGGTTTTCCTGGTCATATTCCTTATCCAACTTCAGTGGTCCCCAGCTGATCAGCCCCACAGCTCAGCGACCTCTCTGCTGGTTTGGAGATTTCTAGCTGCTCCTAACCAGCCAGGTGCATGTCAGCAAATCCGGAGAGAAAGCTCAGGATGGGAAAGTAACATGGGATGTGAAACAAAGAGATCTCTTGGGGATATAATGAATGCGTGTCTGAGCTCTCTTAGGGTAAAGCAAAGTGGCTGGTACTCACAGACATGCACTGCTGGCACGGATCAGCTGGCAAAGGGGTCAGGTTGAGATCTCTGATGGCTGCAGCCCGTTGCACGGGAGAGCACAATCAGCAGCCTATTTCTCCTCTCTTATCTTCTCCTCCAGCAGCCCCTCCTGGGACAGGGTCCTGGGCAGTATATATATGCTGGCTGTGGAGCAACTTGAGCACTTGGAAAAGCATAGCTATCCAGAGCTCTCAAGATCAGGAGTGGCATCTTATTCCCACAAAACATTGAATCATGTCCACATCCTGGGCACTGACACGTGTGCCATTGCACAGGGAGCTGTGCCACACAGTGCCTTGGAACAAAAGGGGCCAGGACACTGCTGGAGCCAGGCACAGCCCTTACTCCCAGGACAGACAGACAGCTCACCCACAGAAATCCACAGCAGCATTACACCATGTCTGTCTGCTCAGGGCTTTTTGTTTCTTTGGCCATGCTGCTTCCTCTCCCGAGAGCTTGTCATTCTCTTCAAACCACCAAGTGCTAAACTCATCCTAAACAATTATTATAAGAATTACATTCTTTCTAGCCTAACTAATCTAAACTGGCCAATTCCCCCTTTCCAAAAAGTACCTTACTATACTCTTGAAAGCATGTATATAAGATAACAATCAAAAAACCACCAAACAAGAGAAGATTTCATTTTAAAGCTGTAGGTTGATCAAATGCTGTTAATTTGAAGCTATGGCAAACATTACTTTCCTCCTTCATTTGAAGTGGAAATAAGGCACACATTTTTAAACAGAAAGGGTAATTAACCACTGAATCTATTTAAGATAAGCTGTTCATTCTTTTCCAGTGGAAATTTACAATTGAGATTGCTTTTCTTTCTCAAAGACTCTCTTTAGTACTTGAGTTTTTGGATGCAAGTCCAGATTTCCTGAGAGAAGTTTTCCAGCTCATGCCCTGCAGGACAGCACTGTCCTAGTCCTAGAAATCTGGGATATAGACACTAATTCTCATCTTTAAACATCAAGAAGAAGGGGAAGGACTATCTAAGGAACATCTAGAAATAACCCACAAGGAGAACCTGTTTCTCATAGGAGCAGGCAGTATGTGTGTTGTTTGGGTACACACAGACACCTGGGACTGTGGGTATGGAAGGGGTCTCATTTGTGTGTGTTGGCACTCACAGGTTGTTAAAATCAAGCTGCATTCTGTGTTATAGACCAATCCAAAACAATGGATGAAACCTGTCACTGCAACTCCTTTTCCAAATCTCTTATTGGATGGGAGGAAATAGCAGAGAGGGAACAGAAAAGGTTAAAATGGTGTAAATATATATATATTTTATGTACATACATATATATATATGTATGTAAAATATATATTATATATGTGTGCACACACACATACATATAAACTCCAAAGCCTTGCCAAATAAAGCACAGGGCTGCTGGGAACCCTGTCACAAGGAGAGATGGAGATTGGAAGTGACAAGAATCCTGCTCCCAGCCCTTCAGAAAAGCAGGAGCCTTCACAATCTCCAATCCCCCGCTGCCTCCCAAGAATGGAGCCAGCAGGGAGAGAGATGTCGGGAGTGCAGGCGTTTGTTTGTTTTCTGACCACCCCTGGAGTCAGGATCTTAAAAACTGCGGTGGCCTTTGTTTTAAAAGAGGCTGTTAAGTAAAATGGAAAGATCCAAGGCTGCTATCCAAGGAGCACTTTTAAGAGGAAGGTATTCTGAGGGCAAGGGTGCTTGCATTCTGATTCGGGCGAGCCGTAAGCATGGCAGCATCCCCAGCCACGGAACTGCGTGGCGGTGCTGCGATATGTCAATTACTCACTCATTATTGAACAGCAGGATTCTGATTAGCTTATAAAACAAATTTGTGCTTCTCCTACCAGGATCTTGCAACAGTACCCAGAAAAACACAAAGTCTTTATAGCTTTCCCCCTACACTTTTTTAATGGGCAGGACAGCTCCAGCTCTTCTCTATCAGTCACATCCACTCTCTGGCTTACAGGGCGGACTCATCTGCCCCAGCCAGAGGCCATTAACTATGAATGGAGAGAGTGTTAATTAAAAAGTATGCTGTGGTTTTAGGAATAAGTGGTTTTTTTCTGACTGCCAGGGCAGTCTTTTATGCTGCATTCATCCCTGAGCAGCAGCTCTGAGGTGGGACTGGCTACTGCAGACTCTGTGTGTCCTGTGAAGCTGCATCGACCTCAGGCTTGGCACAAAGCTGTCCACCTTTCGTCCCCAGGACTTCCAGGTGTTCACGCTGCAGATGCTGTGTACAGTACATGTGTAGCACAAGTGTGACACACACACATGAGGCTCGAGGAAGATACAGGATCAGTATTTTGACAGTGTCTTTCCCCCCAAAAGGAAAACAGGAGAGATTCACAGCTTAATCTTTGTATTTAAGTTATTTTCTGAACAGTTAAAAAAAAAAACAAACCACACTGTTACCATGATCCTAGCTCAAGTGAACATTAGTACATTAACTACACATCACCGTAACATAATCACAAAATTCAAAGCACTCATTACTTAAGAATCCAGATAACAAATATAGCAGAGTAACAAACAGAAAACTCTGGAGAAACCATGTTCTTTCTCACCTCTCCCAGTTCCACAGCCACCTCAGCCTGAGCAGGCTGGAGTGATGCAGCACAGGCTGGCTTGGCAGGCATGCAGCTCTCCTAAACGCAGTGATGGAAAATGACGGGAAGAAACGGGACAATACACTTTGCTGAGGTCCACAATATTGTTCTGCCATGCTAAAACTGGGGCTAGGCTAAGCCCTGCAGTGCCTCGCATGATAAAGACAAAGTAGCCAAAAGCAAAGTTTTACACTCAAAAGCAGCTCCAGATTTTCACACTGAATTGCCCAAAAATTCTCACAGGTAGCTCCTTGTAAAAGCCACTGCAGACAGCCCACTGGCCTGCCTCCTGCACGTGGAGTTTTGCTCAGATGTAAACCAGTGCTTGAGTGCCAGGAGGTTAAAACACTTTGCCTGCGAAGGCAACAAACTTATTCATCGTGCAGGTACAAGCAGAGCTGCTCTGTGATGAAGACTTGTATTTCATGCTCATTTTCTGGCCACAGCTGCACTTGGCTCCTGCTTGAGCAGAAATCAGGGTATCTTTTAGGATGATAGGCTGTTAAAAGAAGGGACTTATTTAGGAGTTGTCTATAGTATCTAAAGGGCTTGCTGCACATCCATGTACATCAGAATCCCTCTGATTTTGAGAGTATCACCTTAACATCCCTAAGGATCAACCAGTGTTGCCAACTCCCATGGGTTATCTGCTGGACAAGATATGTAGAAGCCCAGCGATCTTTGGGAACAAGCACAAAGTCATAGGAAGAGTTTTCTGACCAGTCAAAGGATGATCTATTCTGGCAGTGTGCCAAGGCTCCCCTGGGATTCACTTTGGAGATTTTGCCCAGCAGTTTGGCCACACCTCATCTTTAAAAAAAATGGGGCAAGGAGTGAAAGGAGGGGAAGCCAAATGCCCAGTCTCAGCAGGCAGCCATTCCTCTCAGTCCACTACTAGGATTTTGGAGAAGGAACACACCCAAGCGACCTGCTGCTCCTGTCTCTGAATTAAAAGCAGGGGCAGAAAGACTGTGACCCCCCTCATTCCAATCGATCCAGTAGGTATTTGCCAGCAGGATAGAGGGATTTCATATGGAGACCTCCTCTGAGGACAGCTGGGTCACTTGCTGTTTCCTCCCTCCTTCTGGGAAGCTGCTGCTTATCACTTTGAGGGGAATGGTAGGGCAAAGCTCAGCATGTCAAATGCATCATGCATGCCACTTGGAGACCCTGGCAAAGCTCATTCTTCTCTTGGCAAGTGTAGTTTAGACCATCCCTTTCTCCTTATGCCTCCACTTCATCCTAAAAGGGGCATCAACTGACAAGTTTAACAGTTGGAGGCCTTACTTGATCACCTCCTGATGACTTCTGATCATGGCAAACCTCTTTTCTTCCCAGTCAACTGCACAAGCTAAAAGATCTATTTTCAGCACTGTCCCCACTTTTGTAGAGATCCATCTCCATCCCCACACCCCCCTAGTTTTCAACCACTTGGGTCATCTCCTCCTTTTCCTCCCACAGTTAAGAGCAAGCCTGCAGTAGGAAGGCTGGGCATTCCTTCTTGTTCCCTTCTCTAGCTAGGGAGAGCTGCTAGTATTTGTGATTTATCAAATGCAAATATTGCCCTTTCCCAGTGAATTAAGGAATAATAAGCCACAAAAGGCAGACCTAAATTCATGTTCAAGGAAGCTAATGAAGTTAGGCAAGAGCCCAGCCTAGAGAGGTGCTTCCCATCAGAGCCGGGATGCCAAAAAACTCAGAACCAAGCCTGGAGCTCTGCTCAGACTGAGGAATGGACATGTGGAAGGGGCAGATACACATACCTGGGAGTGGAGAAATGGGCATGATACTCTCCAGCTTTTTCAGTGTTCAAAAAAAAATTAAGAAAAAGGATCCTTTGGAGCAGAAGCAGGTGGTGGGTAGGTAGAGCATGGTGGTCCAAGTCAGCTTCCAGTTTAGAAACAAGTGTAAAACATTTCAGTGTTTCTGATGATCGCAGACTTCTCAACTTGTCACCTGAATCCTTCCGTTCCAACAGCGGATGTGTTTGTCCTTGAATGTTAACAGGGAGCAGAGGGAGCTGCTCCAGAGGAGACAGCTGGAGAAGTTATCTCACTGCAAACTCCTTCACGCCATTTTCTATTTGCATATTTGAAAGCAATCTGTGTTCCTCTGAGGACGAGAAATATTTGCAGCAAAACTGTGCCCTATTGCAAAGGAGTCACGCAGGAGATGGTGTGGCCACAACAGATTGTCCCACACCTCCAGTACTTTCCATCCCACAATCCAAGGTGGAAGGCCAGCATGAGCTTCCTACTTGTGGGAGAAGTGCCGATCTCTATGCAGCAGAGGTATTTAATTTCAAAGCGATGTGCAACACTTAAAAGCCCACAGACACTTCCAGCCCTTTTTTATCTCCTTTCAGCAGGCATGTTCTAGTTATTTTCCTTATAAACTCTGCAATTACTCCAATCTGGTTGAGGGATTATCCATCCTGTTCATGCTGAAACCTCTCTCTCACATGCACTCTTGTACACTCACACACACATGCACACATATCCTAAGGGAAGGGAAGGGAGTTTGAAAAAGCCACTTTCTTCCGACATTGGGAGATCTACTTACCAGATTGCTCCTCCCTGGGTGCACAATAAACACCACCAAATGTCAGGCTGTGGCAGTTTCAAGTTCAAGTTAGATCAGTTAACTTCAGTTTCCTTCTTAGCTATCAGAAAATTTGTACAACTCATGGAGTGGGGTAGCAATCCTCACCCTTCTGCAGTCCTGTTTGAAGTACCCACACACAGTCCCTTCTTGAGGGTGACACACCTTTCTTACCATGTGCCAAAAATGGATTTCAGCAGTTGCTTGCTAAATGTACCTTAAACAGCTCTATACAGCAGAGTACGAAGTATGGTACCACTTGAAGATCCAACAGAATAGCAGCACAGAGCAGCAGGGCTATGACAACCAAGGACAATTTACCATGGTGGTGTCTCTTGTGTTTGGCCAGCCAGTCTGCCAGTTTTCCCAAGTTCTCTCAACTAGCAAAAATACAACACATCCTTAGAGGTGTTGGCCACAAAGATGTAATTAAAGTATTAGGAAGTTCTGCAGTCTTCAGCAGCTGGAGTAACAGATCATTGTTTTCTACAGTAACAGAAATGGAAAAGACAGAGGAAGACCAATCTGAGGAAAGTAATTATTAAATCTTCACCCAAGGTCATATAAACCCCTGCTGATACACAGCCATGCTGCAGACCTTTTAATAAATACCTGAACTTAGAGGGACAGTGTTCAAATAGTATTAAGACTCAGAACTTGAATTCAACAAAGTTTGGGATGTAAACTTTGATTCTCTCTGCTCCCTTGTCACTTTGGTTTTGATCTGGGACTGCAATATTCATGATATGTAGAGCTGCCCGAAAGCCAAAACAGCCTTCCTGGACTTAAAAAGTAGTGCCAAAATTAGTTGTGGATAAACATTGTGACTGAGAACTTAATTATGACACTGCAGAGGTAAGTCACTCTGTTACTGTTACCTGATCAGAGCTGTTAACCTGTTTGACTCTCTTACAGTAGTAGTTGAAACAGAAAAGAAGTGTGTCATGTTCTGAGATGCTCAATACTGCTGCCCACATGCTTCAGGAAATGCACTAGGTACTCCCCAAGAACCAGCTTTGCCCTCCTCCCTAACTCCATTGCCTTCTTGTCTGTCTTAGCTGTCACCTAAATTATTCAAGCCCTCTGGACTGCTCTTTGGGGACTCTTGGACCAGCTCCTTGCTAGATTTCACTGGTGGAAAAAGCGCATCCCAAGCAATTTGAAACAATGCAACTGCTTCCCCAGCAAAGTGAAGTTGATGAGAAAAGCTTATTAAAAAATCCCATCTGCCAAGTTCAGAGGGTGTTAACAAAGCCAGTTTAAACCCCTCCAGCCCAGAGACAAAGGACCTCGATTTCCTACTGTGGGATTGGAGCAACTCCCCACTAAGGCAGTGGAGATTATTCCAGACCTACAGCAGAAGATCTGGGCCTAAACCTGGAATGGCCAGGGACTGATTTACAGACTCTTTTCTGATCTAAATGCAGGCCAGCTGCAATTCGTTCCAGCTCTGTGAAGAGAGCTGTTTACCCCCAGACCTCTGTCTAGTTCAGAGACATGCAGAATTGTTTCTCATGTACTTCCTCTTCAGGGCTATTTCTGTCTTCTAAGCAATGACAATCTGCAGAAGCTTCAGCCAGAAAGCAAAGACCCATCTCAGCTATCAGCAAAAGGAGTAATCAGCCTGTGTCCCTAAACCACAATGCAGTACATAGGTTAGAGAAGCAGACCAAAAACTCCTCAATCTCTTCTCGCAAAGCCAGCCCCAGAAATGCTGCAAAACTGGCCTGGAGTCACTGCTAAATGCAACGATTGTCCTCATGGCCACACTCATTTTACTCAACCACCATCTCCAGGGTGTGCATTTGCTCATTCAAGTGAGGCGAAGTCTTACTGTCATGGCCAGAATGTTTGTGTAGTGTCTCCACTCGAGGGTGGCTCTTGAGAGCTCCACAAAGTTTTTAACAGCTCCCTCTTCCAGTACCAGCTACAGCCTCTCTGAGGGGAGAAGGAATGGAAAGATAGGAGCAATGTCCAGCTTTCCTTCTCACCCCAGCCTCAAACTTTCTCCAATTTATAGAATGATTCATAAGCCATCAGCAACATACTGTCTTCAGGGAGAACAGCAGGAGGAAGATGGTACAGACAATCCCTTTGCTAGTGAAATACTGTCCTGGGCCAACACTTCACCTGGGGTGGGGGTGGACAGGATCTCAGCCCCAGTCCATCATGCTTGGGACTTTGGCAGGAGAGAGTTTAACTTTTCATTGACTAGCATTCCCCAGCCAAGCAGATGTTAAGGGGAGACTACAATACACATCCAGCTTCCAAAGGGTTAGCATAGCAGGCAGGAGAGGAAAGAGATGGATTTGGCTCATAATAGTCAAATTTCAAGGGTCCTCTCTCCACAAAAAAATACGTCTGCAGTCAGAACAGCCAAAAGCCGCAGGGAAGCTGGGGTTGGGGGGTGATGGTCTCGCTGTTATAAGTGTTTCTGTTGCTCTTCAGAGCTGAATGCTTTTTCAAAGGCCTAGCAATGGATATTGATTTCAGCCTGAGAGTAGCAGCCTCCTCCCNTTCTGCTTAACAGCAAAGCAACACATTCTGGCAACATCTTAAATATATTCATAGGACACCAGTGACTGGGCTTGGAGGGGAACCAAATGGGGTAAAGGGAAGAGTGAACATGAAGAGGGGAATGAGGGAAGAGAGGGATGGGAAGGTTTAAAAATGTTAACTGTTCATGAAAGATAAAAGTCATCTTCTGATATAGCAGCACTTTAGCAGTCAGCCGCGCTGAGTAGACCCTGTCTGAGATCAACCGCATGCCAACTTTGTTCCAGAAACAAGTCTGAGAGCCTCTCTCTTCAGCAAGTATTGGTTACGTGGATAGTTCTTTTGTCCTGGCATTTAAATACTGCAGCTTAAATGAGTCCTGGGAACAAAAAACAGAACAAACCAAACAAACCCCATTCATACTAAGCCTTTTAATGATTTAAAATAACATCTGATTGACCAGAGTGTTTGAGAAAATCAAGATCTGACAGGTCCAGAGCATCACTGTACAGTTACCAAACAGGATACAAGATGTGCCCCATGACAGAGCATTTTCATGGGTAAATGTCACTGTGGACACCCCTTTGCAGAAGCCTGTCAGCTCTTCTGCCATTCTTCTCTCTTATGTTTACTGCTATTAACAGTAATCGTGCATGTACCCACCCATGCAGGCAATCATGTTATCCCACTTCATTCATATGCATAAAATTCACTCTACAACTGACCCAAACATATGAAACATTTTGTCCTCCCCCCACTGTGCTGGCCAAGACAAAAGGTGATGAGCAAACCAACCAGGCTCCCACATGAATAATTTCACATCCATGCTATGCAAGAGAGAACAAGGGCTAGGCCCTATCAGTAAATTATTTTGCACATTGATGCATCTCGATTAATTTGCCTGGACTTGTGCTTGTGCCTCAGTGTCTCCTCCCCTAGCCAAACTGTAATCTTGAATCAGCTTGCTGCAGAGTGAGGAGAATGGTCATCACTTCAGAGGGAGGTTCTTGGCAAAACCCTCCTGCTTGGTGACAACTGCCCAGGGTCAGGCCATCTGCATCCTCTTGTTAGGCAGCAGCTGCTCTACTCTCTCTGCAGAAACCCTTCTTCCTTCTGGACAGCAGTATAACTGATTTAATTATTGATGATGATGGACAGAAGAGGAGGAGTTCTTCAGGGGGAGTCAAAGGCACCACATGCCACAAATCCTAAAATAAAGTCCCTATTCTAAGGTACCAGAACCATTCCCGTCTTTTTGCAGGACACTGTAATTACTGTATAACTAAGATGTGAAACACTGATAGACCCAGCCAGTTATTCAAACAGCAGGCTCACACTACACCCAGTGTCACCTTTGAGCCTCACCTTATTTTTTAAAGTTTTTTATTTTTTTTTTTTTTACCTGTGCGAGTGTGAGGTACAGTGTAGTGTTATTTATCTGGAGATGTAGGTGTATGTTCTGGACGGGGAACGAGTGGATTCTGCCTGGGCAGCTGGGTCATTCAGAAAATCCCAGATGAGGATGGTGTCATCATGTGAGCTGCTGACGATCTGGAACTCATCAAACTGAAGTCGAAAGACTCTTCCAGAATGCTCCTGAAATGACAGTGGGAGACACAGCATGTTACTTTGCAAACTAGCTGGCACCTGGGATGGAGCAGGGAAGATGAACTTGGGCTTGATTTTAGTGTTATATTAATTTCTCAGTAAACCCCACATGACACACTGCATCACCATCACCGAGCATAAATCAAACCCTCTCTCAAGGAAAAGGTTTGCCATATCCGAGTATTTGACTTGCAGGAAGTTTACATTACAGTTGTCCCACTACTCCTTAAATCCCACTATTAGACACACATTGTGCAGAACAAACCAAACTCCCCCCACCACATAATTCCATCTGGTGAGGCTGACAGGTGCACTGTCTTCCTTATTCCATGGCAAAACTCCTTCCTGAAATGACAGCATTCCCAGGTGCAGTAGGTTACAGGGGAAGAGATAAGAACTTTGCATTCAAGACTTGGCATCATTGCCATTGCTGAAGAGGACACAGCTTGACCCTGGAGGATGCTAAGGAGCCCGTTGTAAAGTCCAGTGACACAGTAGTAATTCCTCCTAAGCAGTTCTAAAAATATGATCTAGAAAGGGCATTCTTTATAGGCAGTTTGCATTCTGCTCCGAGGCCGAGTGGAAACGGCATGACGATTTGGCAAGACTTCAGACCATCATTAACAGGAGGCAATAGCAAGATCCTGGATATCACAGAGCAAATCCACTCTGCTTTCCCTTTTGTGTTGCCTATTTTCTCTTGGTGCTCACAACACTCCAAGAGCAGTAGCCTCCTCCTTGGTCATCAGGGAACAGAAACTGTGCAACGAGGGTGAGCCCTATCTCTTCCCTGAATGCACATTTCTCTAGTGCTCACACATCGTAAGGGGCTTCTGAGGGTCAGGAAAAAAGCATTTCTTAAAATACTTTAATACTGAAACTACAGGTTTCTCAAACATTTAGGCAAAAGAGAATTGCTAGTTACTGAATGGAAAGCCTTTGTCTTATAGCACAAGACTACAAAACTACAGTTCAGTTTACAAAGCACAACAGCTGCTTTAAAGTGAATTTCTGAATCTTTAAATCAAAATTATCTGAAAATAAATACACACATAAGTCAGATTCTAAGATAATTTTTTTAGAATTTCTAATCAATGGAACCTCCTTGATCTTCTAACTATAACTTGAATTTGTCTATATAAACACCTTATGAGTTTCTGTCTTCCCACTATTCTTAAGGGAAGTGTTTTTCCAGATTTTGTGTTATAGCAGTAAAGAAGTTCTTCCAAAAAGTTATCATTAGAACAGTCAGATCCACTGACGGATTACTCACAGAGATGGAAGGGAAGAGAGAGAGAGAGAGAGAGAAAGAGAGACAGAGAGAGATACTTTCAAAAGCTGTTTTCAAAACTCCCTTTTTGATCCCAGTCACTGTGGACTAAGTAAGGCTGCCCTACCTGGACTGTTTAGGTCATAAGGAAAGCTGAACTGTGAGCTTATTCTGTTCATGGAAAGCTTCTGTCAAATTGATGTGGCCACTGTTCCAGCTAACGGAAGACAAAACTGGAAGGGACCTGGCATGCAGTGAACATTTGTTATCTGTGCACTTTCCTCCTACTGTTTGAAAATTGAACACAAGCAGCAGGAGACTCATGATGTTCATTGTGCAGCCAGGTTTAATTTTGGAGGACGAGGGAAGAGGAAAAAAAAACCAAACCATGGGTAAGCGGGTATAAGGACACCCTGTTGTCATAAAAGTCCTAAAAGCACCGCAACAGCTTCCTCTGCTCCCCACCCCGCTTTTGGCCCCCTCCATTGCTATCAAACAGGGATTTATGAGTATCCATGTGTTGAGATTCCTACAGTGTTTCCATCCCACCGCTTCTGATTTATAATATAATTAGCTGGGGCACTTTGGCTGTCCACTGCTGGAAAATGCAGAGGAAATCACACCAGTTAAATTAAGTCTACAGGTTACTAGGCACATATTTGTCTCAGGCTGAAGCAGAAACACTACTAATACTAGGCTTAAGTCTTAGACTCTCAGGATATGAGCTCATGGGCACAGAGTTGCTCCACAGCTTGGAACTGGGTGACCAATGACAAAGCATATTTCTGGATTTCAGCCATGAAACTATTTGCACTTCTGTTTGGCTGACAAGAAGGTTTTTCAACATAGTACCTGTGGGCATCCAAAGCCCTCATGGACTCCCACCCTGTAGCTGATGGTCCAAATACATGATTGGAAAAGGGTAGCACGGCTTAATGATCTTACTACCTGAGCTGAGTCCCAGTAACCTCACAGCCTGCACCAAATGTGATGTAAAGTACTTCAGTGAAATCTACAACAACAGGAGCAATTCAGGTGGTTGATGAGTGTGCAGAATGTCAGCCAGCACAGCTCGGCTGGTGAGAGGTAACCACACTTTTGGAGAATCAGACAGCCTTGGTACGATCCTGTTTTAGAGCACAGACTACAGTCATGTGCCACAGCAGGAAAAGGTCTAACATATACCAACCCAAACACTGCCCAAACACTTCAAAGCTAAGAAATAAAAACATATAGTACTTCTTTTTCAATGAGATTTTAGTACTGGTTGAAATCTTGCTTTATCTCCAGCAACAGTGCCCTTTTTTTGGGTTGAATATGGTGGAGGAACACTTACAGGAACCATCCCAAGGCCTTGGCTATCCTGGCATTCTTCTCACAACTTTCCCACATTATTTTAAGAACAAGCAGAGCCGTTGTTAAACATGACTGTGAATGCTGTTAACACTCACACAGTAACATTTTAACCACACCGTCATTGACCTGCACTAGAAACCAGTGGACAGCATGAAAAGAATAGCTGATGTTTAAGCATAAGGCAATTTCACTGTGTTTCAGTCCTTATCTGCTTTTTCTTTAAACACCCAAAAGACAGTTAAAAGCAATCCCAAGGGTGTTTTTGTTCCTGTGCCTCAAATTTGGAATGCAGTATTTTTAAGAAATTTCATGTCAACAATTCAGAGAACTTACTACTACATCATCAGGTACACACAGGTTACTGTAAACCCACTGGCACATGGATTCCAAAGATGAGTTCAAAAATGGCTTCAGTTATTAACTTCAAATCACAGAATAAAACTGTTAAAAAAAGTCCAGAGTGGAGTGAAAAGTCCAGAGATTCTAACTTTTAATGCTTGCATTTAATAGCTTACAAAATTAAAAAAAGTTGGACACCCAAAAAAGCCGGACCCCTAGAAATTATTTCAAGACCCTGCAGACTGAGGCTAAACTGACTTGAGTTTTCATAGCTCAAGATAGCCCTGAACAAGCACACTTTTTTCAACACCTCTATCAAAAGCTCTTACCACAAGGGTTCGCAAGCAGAGGGTCCCTGCCGGAGCACGGGGATCCAAAGCAGCCACAAGATCCCATACTTTAATTTTCCTAGTGGTGAAAAAATAGACAAACACCATGGCTCGGTTAAAGAGAAAAGAGCAAGTACTCACTGAAAAAAACCCCAACTGTTAGTACAACTTAGCTAATGCACCAGTTTAAGGAAAATTGCAGCAATCCTTCTGCTCTTGAGACCGGGGTCTTGCATTTCCCCTTTTGTAAAGCTTATAGAACTTAATGGGAGGGAAAAATACGCTGTCAACAAAGTAAACCACATAAAAAGCAGGTGGTAATAACTAACAGAAACACGTGGGAGTGCAGACATCTAGTCTGTAATGGCAAATGGTCCTGCAGACATAACTACAGATGGGAAAGATTGTTCTTACAAGTGGTTGAGCTGGAAGAGGTTTCAGGTTGAGTCAGTCAGATATTCTTACAAGCAAAAGAACCGGACCACACACATCAAATCACATGGACTTAGTTCAAAGAAGAATGAAAACTATGCTCTGTAGCATGGTCCTTGTTTACTGGCCGTGAAAAGGTCCTCTTAGTATGACAGACAGTCTGATATTTATATGGAAGATGCACAAAGTACACCGAGACAGACAGGAAGATGCAAAGCATTGACCGTACTGATAACCTCACCCATCATATGCCCCACTGACTATCCTCTTGTTATCAAAGCGTATGCATCTCACCAACTCTTCATGGCCTTCCAGTACTCGTAAACACGCCCCACACTCGATATCCCACAGCCTGGAAGAGAGTACAAAGAAGCATTAAGAATTTTTTAATACCTTAGCATTGCAATGAAACATTTGGTCTTTGTAGTTAATGGAAACTTGGAAATAAAGATTATGATGGAACAACAAAGAAGAAACAAACTACACTCATCACTCCTTTTCCCACAGTTAAATAGATGAATGATTTTCCTCATGACCCTGTGGTGTTACAGTAATGGGAGATGAGTCACAAATCAGTTGTGTCCAGAATCCACTGCTCTAATAACACAGGATACCTCCCAGTTATCTTCACAGTAAGCCTCATTTTATTTTACTGAGGTTCGTTTTTCATAAAAGTGTCGTGCCTTGGTTTTAAGATATTAAGAGAGGGAGATTTACCAATCACCTTGGCAGCTTATTTCAATTGATATGATCACCTTCACGGGACATGAGCCCCTTTCTGCTCCCCTACATGCCTAATTCTGATTTGGAGACTATCATCAGACAAATTAAGTCATTAATATAGTGGTGAGAGGTACAAGAATTAACAAGACCCTTTCCTTTGTCATTTCTCCCCCAGAAGGTAAATTTAATCTGTAATCTAGGCACCTTATGCATAAGCCAAAATGGATGCTCTGTGTTTATTATTTTGTAATGCATTTTCTTCTTGATCTCAAGTAACTCCAGTGGCTCTCTGTGAACTGTTTCTAATAATACAGTATTTTAAAAAGGTTCTGGCACCCAAACCAGTATACAGTAAGAGACCCAGCAACACCTTATTCTCTCAACTGCAAATATCCCAGAGCTTTGGCTTTTGTGAGGGATTTTCAGCATGGAGAATAAATTAAAATACCTAATTTTTACACTTGCACATTACCTTGAAAAATAGTTAAACGTTTCAAACAGTTATGAAGTAACTCTGTTTTCCATACTTTTGCCAGCTCTTTGACATTACTCCCAATTACATAGATAAAGAATGATTATTTGCCTACAAGAACTGAAATTCTTTGACATGTATTGTCTACAGGTGTTCCACCTCTGGCTGAGACATGCTCTGCTCATACAGCAGTCTTGTAATAGCAATATCTGCTCTGGCTCTCTGACACACAGCAGAAAGAAAGCAGTCACGAATGTTCTCAAATGCTCATCCAATAAGTGCTCAGGCATGAACTTAACAGTAGTGAGAAATATGGGGGGGTTGTGGAATTTCTCTGGGTGACACATCTTGAAGCAGCACAGCTGCTGAGAGGTCAGGTCACTTCTGCTTGAGAGACAAAGAAAGAGATAAACCATCCCCACATATTTTACTCTTGAGGTTCCCCAGGGAATAATCCAGATCTAGTAGATGTGTGCCCAAGGCTGGTGGACAATGATTGCAGCTGTCTTGACACAACAAGTTGCTCTCACTTTGGACAACAGCGGAATGAACAGAACGCTTTTGTCACTGTAGAACCGAGAAAGGATAAGTTTATGCACATATTTGAAGCCAACAAGGAGCACAAAGTGATTCTTCAATCTGTGAAGTTGATCTTTCAGGAATCTATGAAGGGCCCAAAAGTTTTCACTTGAGTACAGCACACCAGTCAAGGTCAGAGCAAGCAACTCCATTTCAAAGGTCAGCCAAAGGCACTCTGGCTGGTCAGAGAGCATTATGTCTCTCAAGGACCGTAAGCAGGACGGACAATGCCAGAGATTAACTGGTGCAGAAAGGTTTGAAAAGCAATCTTGTGCCAGGAACTTTTGTGCCATGTGTTTCCATTCCTTGCCATCCATCCTGAAATTCCCAGCAGCTCTGGGAGGCTGCATCACACTAACTTAGGCCTGAATTTTCAGGTCCCAATCTGAGGTTTTACCTGCATCTGAATGGGATTACGAGAGGTGATCATGTCCCTCGTCCCGTGGCAAAGGGGCCTTCATGTACCAAGGGGGTAACTGCTATTAAGCGTAGGGTCTCCTAGCAGAATTGGTGCCAAGGGTACTTCCCAGATTTGCTAAGTTTCTCTAACTTCTACTTCTTTAAATATTCAAAGAAACAGACAGTAAAAGAGCTAAACTTAAGGCTCAAGAACTAACTAAAAATATATCACTACAAAGTATACGCAGTCAAAACCACCACCACTCTTCCTTCCTATAACTTTGGGAGAACTTCTGGAAGTAGAGGGAGGTCTGCAATTATCTCAGTCTTTAATTCACTCGAAAGTAGAGCTGGGAGATGTACAGAAGGCAGGTGAGTCGGAAGCCCCATCTCTTAGAATGCTGTTGTCTAAACAGATCAGTATCAGATCCTTATGTGTGCACACACTAGAGAAAGAATACACACACGAAGACCAACCACTCATTAAAAACTTAACCCAAGATGATAGAGTCTTATTTTATTTTCTTGTGCAAAAATTCCGTTATTCCTTTTTTTCTACACCATGTTTGTCTGTAGCAATTAAGAACTTTGGCCCTAGAAGCTAAGACACTGAAGTGATTGGATTAAACTTGATGGACAAGTTCCTGCGAGATGGAAATTAGCACAATGATAGTGATGTTTATGTAGTTGTGTCCTCTTATGAAATTTCTGGCCTAAATCAAAACCTAAATCATTTTTCTACGTGGAGTCTCCCTACAGAAGTCTCAGCTACTTCACATGTCCTTAATGTTTGCAGTTGCAAAACTAGAAGTCACAAAGTCATCTTCTGGAAAAAAGTTTCCCTGGAACTGAGGAATAATGAACTTCTAAGTTCTGTATCAGCCTCTAGTGAAGTCCAGCACACAACATCTGGTAGTGGGTTAAAATCAAACCTACAAAGCACCAAGCCATCCACAAAGATGACTTAGGAACCTTTTTCCTAATCATTCTTCCACTCACTTGTGCCCTCTGCTAATGGCTGGGAGAAAACTGTCTTTTAGCATCAGGTAAGTCTTTTGCCTTGATCACACTGCTGCTAAACTTGACTTCCATTAAAATTCACTGTCAACATTCCTGAAATTCTAGCACAATTTATCTGTCAGGCAGGGATTTTGTCCAGCGCAAGCATGAAAGTAACTGTATTCCTGTTTAGCATTATCACTATCTTGACATTTATTTTTATTAGTGTTGCATATTTTAGATCCTTCCCTAACTGCTGTAATATTTAACTATTTCTTACTCCTGAGACCAAGTTTCATAGTACAACTGCAGAGGCTTATTTTTTTCTCTTTGAAGTGCAGAAGTTCTCACCAAGTGGTGCTGCTCTTACACAATGCCTGTAATACTTCTTCCCTTTATTAAGAGATGGAAGTTTCAGCCCTCCTGGTCATGCTCTCAGACAGCCCTGTACTAAAATCTGGCACAGTGTCCTGGTGATGTCAACCAAAGGACCACTGTTTTCCTACAGAATGCAGAGCAGGGAGAGGCAGCATGTTGCAAACCAAGTCCACAGGCAAAAAATAGCATGGATCATTCTCACAGAGGAAACATTATTACTGACATGCGAAGTGAAGGGTTCCTGCTTACACTGTCTAGCTTTCAAGTTTTATCAGAAGGCAGACCATTACTTAAAGAAATGTCAAAGGGAAAAGGGAGGTTGCTGTTACTCCCATTGCCATGACAGAGCCATTTTTCTGTATCACGTAAACTAAAATTCAAGCTCGTTCCATACATCCTGAAATTAGCGGGACATCCTTCTGCCAGCAGCTGCAGGATGTAGGGAGAAATTCTGCCTTGTGATACCAGAAAGAGTTAAATCTCAGATTGCAACCAGGGCAGCTGGAGAAGTGCAAAAGGCAGCAAACTGAACTTCATGCTCTAAACCAGCTGTTCCAAACTTAACCAGGTGCCAAGTACCACAAGAAGAGTTTGGCGAGAGCCCAGGAGGATTTCTGCAGAGGATTAAATGCCTCTTACTGCAAATCTGACCCCTTTAACTAGACACATAGTCCAATTAAAATATCACAAGAGGACATCACAGAAAGTGGTACTTGCCAGCTCTTTCATACACCAGAACTGTCAGAGCAATGCAACTTGTTGATTAGTATGGGACTCTTGAGATGCAGAGGATGAAAGACAACACAGTAAAACAGGCTTCTAATATCTCTTTCCAGTAGTTCCCAATGTTCTATACCGAAGAAAGCATATTTCAAAGTTGACAAGGGTACAGAGCACTTCAGTTGCCTAACCTCTGCATGTCCCAGGGCACCAGAGACAATGTGCTCGCACAGAACTCTGCGATGGGGAGTTTGTCTCTCACCTGATGGTATTATCTGAAGAGCCGCTCACTACTAGCCTGTCTCTGTACTGCAGACATGCAATGCCTCGTTTGTGGCCATTTAAGGTGCGCACAAATTCGCAGGTACTAGTGTTCCATACCTGTGACAGGAAGGGGGGGAGGGAACCACACAGAGACAAAATTATTACGAAGAGACTAACAAAAGATGGTGTCTGTACGATATATAGATGCATCCAAAATGCTCTTAATGGAGATGCTATCATTAAGACTGGGAAAATTACCCCTCTGATGACCTGTGATTATATTCTGCAACTGACAGCAGGTTGGGTCATTGTACACAAAAGGTTTTTGTCACACAGTATCAAACTAGCTTCCAGGTTTAGCATTCTTGGGCTACGATTTGGTTTACATGTGATATAGAATCTCCTGAGGTTTAATGCTGCAGACTGGGATCGTAGCAGTAACACTTAAGTATCTCCTATCCACTCACCTTCACTTTTGTCCCCATGCTGCCCTCTAACAACTGTTTAAATGACTGAACAGATTATGGAAGTGGTCAAGTCGAAAAAGAACACAGAAAAAAAATGTTCTTTTTCAACTGCATCTGTACCTCGATCTGATTTGCCATAAGCTCTCTAAACAAGTTGTGCAAGTTCAGCTGAGGAGGGACGAGTGCAAATGAGTAGGAGGAAGAACACTGCTTCTAAAGGAAGATCCTGCCAAGGGCCATCTTCCCTGTCTGGTCATTGTTCTTCGTTAATAAATACCCCAGTGCTGCAAACAGAAAGCCTCTGAAACATCTCACCTTTATAGTTCTGTCACCTGATGCCGATACAATGTACTTGTCATCAAAGTCCACCACGTTGACGGCAGCTCGGTGCCCTACGAGCACCCTCCTCAGGGTGATGTCTGTTGGGGAAGCCATGTCCCACACGGCGATGGAGCGGTCCTTGGAACACGTCACCATCATGCCGTTGTTGAAGCGGAGGTGCAGCACGGCTTCGCAGTGGTGGATCAGTGTATTCAGCATCTCGCCTGCATTCACGTCCCACACTCTGCAGGTTCAGATTTTAAACCAGAGAGGAGAGAGTTAAAAACCTGCACAGTGAATTTTCTGCAGAGCGAGAGAGGGACACAGAGAGGTAATTGACTCTCTAGCGATATTAGAGAAGCAAACACCACAAGTTATATCTACATCTATTAAATAGTTCATTAAAAAATGTATTAGATAAACCTGTTGATTATGTATACATTGAGACAGTCCAGCAGCCAAAACCCCTGCAATGCAGTTAGCACCATAAAAATAATGCACCCAGGAAGAAAGCATTCTTTAATTAAGGGAATTTAGTGCTGAGGAAAGTTAGAAGACTGATGGCCTTAAAGACTGGTGTTTCCTGGTTGTGCCAGCCTATTATACACTTCATTTCCAGTCAATGTGGAGAAGTAAGTTCCCTGACAGGCTTAATTTTTGACCTATCTCACAGGACTATCAGCTCAAGTGGTAATTTATACAAAAGCAGAAGACAAGACAATTCTTTTCAAACAAATACAAGTAATTGCCACAAGTTGCACCATGATTTGCATTTACCCTGCGGTACATCTGGTACACAGCTACATTCCAAGAATGTGCTGAATACCCAAATTAAGGCATAGCATTTATGTCAATTTAATGTTATTGGAACCAACTGTTTCAACTGAAAGATAATTTAAGATGCAAGTTAGACAAAAGCTTCATACAGAACTTCTAGTACTGGAAATGAAGATTTTAAGCCTTAAAAATATTTCTTTTGGGCTATTCTGTTGGCAAACTTCTTTTGCCCTCCATAAAGAGATTTCTTTTGGCACTATCACACCTGTATCCCAGATACACCATATGAAAGCAGAAAATGGCTGTATCATCAGCCACATCAGACACTGCAGAAGTTAAAACTTTCCGCTGCCAATAAGGCAAGCAGTAAGAAAAGGGAAGATGTGAGAAAGACTTCTAATGTCTTATTTTCTAACTTACAGAAACTGAAGTACATCAACTTATGGACTCTAAATGAGAAAGAAAACTGCATTCCAATTAGAAAATGCAAAGGAGAAAAAACTAAAGACCTGAGCCATTAACATATGAACAGTTTGCAGACAGGGCTGCCAAACTGAGCAGGAGCTGGAGACCCACTGACTTCTTTGGACAAGTGCATCCCCGAGATCTCAGAAGCATTAAGAGCCCATCTGTACTGTCTATTGGATGAAGCCTCTCTTCCTGAGGAGACCCAAGGATAAAAGTGATGCAACCTATGTGCCTCTGGGGTCTGCACAAACATTTATAGATACAGTGGGAGACAAAGTATTCCTGGGCAAGTAGCCAGTCTGCAATTTGGCCTGCCTGGCCTGATACGGAAAATGACAGTGCTTGTTACAGACATCAGCCTCTCCTTTTGCGATCTGTTTAGCCCAGTGCAGTTCCCACTCTACCTCCAGGCAGGTGGTGTTGCCAAAATTCTGGATTCCTACTAATGACAGAACCCCAAAACCTAGCAGAACTGCAAGACTGCATGCATCACATGTCAAGAATTCAATTTAATAGTTATTAGCTTAACAGCAGTAGTTTACACATAAGCACAGAGGAGCTTGCAGCCATAGGAATGCATGCTAATAGCTCCAGAAAAGGCCACCAATGCAGCTTTTTGGTGTCTAACTTCACTGCATGAGCATTGCTTGTACTGTGACAAGGAGGACTATAACAACATGGAGAACTCAGACCTGCCTCTTCACATCCAAGTTCATACTGCAATTCATTAACTCATATGTGCCTGTATTTACACTACGGGTCTTACACTCTCTGGTGTGGACTTCACAAGTGCACAACATGCACCACAAGTGCTACCTGTCCAGCCTTTTGCTGGAGACTTGAAGGAAAGCAAGGTTAGAAAGACTGAATGAAAAGAAACATCATGCTGAAATTTAATTTAAAGTCATGGGAGATCTAGTCATACATATTTTGTTAAAATTAAGTGACAATGGATGACTAAACCTTCAAACTTGCTTTTAAAACTTCAACTCTTAAAAACTTATTTTCAAGGAGAATTTATAACATTCTCAGGGAGTGTCAAAACATGCAAAACCTTGGTCAAATGCCAGATGGCCTTCCTAAGTCATCTTGACCTTGACTTGGCCTTGGCTTAGATTCTCATTTCTCCTTCACCAGCGATTTGCATGGATATCTGATAAACAAGGACAGCACAATGCTGAACAAATATGCTGAACTACTTCATGGAACTGCTTGAACAGCACACACTTAAGAAGAGATCATTTCAGCAGTTTACAAAGCTAAAATCTCAAGAGGCAAGCAGAAAGGTCCAAATCATAAGCACACACCTGACTGTTGAGTCTGAAGATCCAGTAATGATCACCCGTTCATCATACTGGAGGCACAGGACAGAACCCGTGTGTCCGGTGAGAATTCGCTTGCATTCCAATGTATTCTTATCCCAGATCTAAGGCAGCAAATATTCAAAGCCAGACAGTTCAGTAAAGTTTTCATCTTTCAGCACTTACTGGTTTGACTAGACTGTTTTTCACTACAACACATCATCCACAGTGCACTTAGAACACCTTTAGTGGCATCTGTAGAGTCTTCTACAGGCTCTTTGGTGCAATACATCGACATCTTTGCTATTACTGGCTTTACTATGAATATTGGTTTTACCCTTCTCATTAGGGTACAGGGCCCAGTAATTACACAGCCTGTAATTACTGCTGGACAGAAACTCTGCTAGTGAAGCCTGCCTGTCTGAAAACACGGTCTCTCTAGCCAGATAAGAGAGGCACAGCTGCTGTGCTGGTGGGAGATGGGGGAAGGGGAAAGAGAAGGCTAGGTTACTAACAAGAGACTGGGTAGGTGTCACTAAAATTAGGACACTATTATTTATAGCATAGGCACTCAAAGCTATTAGTATGCCATGATGGAGCATTCTCACCTTAATAGTATTGTCTCGTAGGCCGCTTACTATCTTCTGATCATCATACTGTAAACAATAAACCCCTTTGCTCGTCTCACTTCGGCAGTGAATCCTCTGTAAACTGTGCCTTCCACACCGCCAGTTCGACTCTATTGTCTTGAGGAGAGACAGGAGACAAATGAGATGTAGGAAAAAAAAAAAAGGCACGGAGCTATCTCCCTTTTTTTTCGTTTGGTTGAGAAGGCAGCAGACACTTCTCTTCATGCTTTTTCCTGTAATCAGGCCCATACAGTGACATAACTGCTTTCTAGATCACATGTAATAAATCCAATTAAACAGACAAATGCTTGGAAAACATACTGTGGCTAAACTGGTCTGTGTTGTTGGGAATGGTGAGGAAGAAGTAACCCAAAAGCTCTTTTCTATCTCCAGCCTTTAACCCCCTGGGACTCAACAGCTAAACAACTGAAGAGAAAGTCTCAGTTGAGCTCTAAATGCTTGCATGAACTTGTCACAACAGTGCCCGAGCACTGCTTCTGCTGTCAGGAAACAACCAGAACATGCCATTTCGCTCACATTAAATGCAAGGCAAACATGCTCAGCTGCTTCCTGTTTCCCTGGGTCTTAGGACTGCAGCCTTTAGGAATGCACTTTCTCCCTGCCTCAGTTCCTGATATCCTCCCGTTACATTTAGGTCTCATTGCACTGGGAGGAGCAAGTACTGCAGAACAGAGAAAACCAAGATGTTACAGTGCTCCCGTGATATCTGATGTGCAAAGTGTGGAGACTCCACCTGCAAACAGCTCACTGAACAATCCAACTCATCCTCTGTCTAAAGGAGCAGCAGGATCTTATATAACTATCCCAGATCTACAAACTCCAGACAAACACAGACATGTCAGATTTAATGAAATATTACACTGCAGTGGAATATCCCCAGAATTTCAGCACCATGAATAAATCAAAAACATTTGAAGGAAACAAAACTAAAAAACAAACAGTAAAACACCACCACATCTGGCAATTGTTTCTTACCTCTATGTCCTGTATAATTTTGGGGTAAAGTGCTCTATAGAAGGAGTTGGGTGGCGCAGTTCC
This sequence comes from Gymnorhina tibicen, assembly GCA_013399875.1. Taxonomy (NCBI): domain Eukaryota; kingdom Metazoa; phylum Chordata; class Aves; order Passeriformes; family Artamidae; genus Gymnorhina; species Gymnorhina tibicen. Next base: position 739,147 of record VXAZ01001232.1, read on the forward strand.
ATCAGGAGGTTTATTTTTAAATAGATATTGCCCCCTGGAAGACAAAGAACATTTCCATTGAACACAAATAATGTTTCGGCATTTTGGAGAAAGGTCCTCCTGGCATTTTACAAATGGGTAACCACTGCTGATAGATTCACAGTCAAACTTAATTTATTAAGATGGGATGGTTCCTTGTTTGTTTGCCCTGCAACATGTCACCGATGCATTTTAACACTGAAATACCCAAGAAAAATCTGTGCCTAGTAACTTGGGGAAGGGAAATAAATTCTCTATTATAGACATAGGCCCATTCAGCTCAGTAAGGATTGACAATGGTTCATGCCTGCAATATTCACATGCATTATCAGAGGTCACCTTTAAAATAAAGCATGCAAAGTAGATGAAAGAAGCTAAGGAACCCTCAAATTCACTATGCATTCAAGGCTAGCTTTTATCTGCATTAGCAGGAACAGTATCAGTTTGGGTACACGGACATTTTACTGCTACTACTCTGTTTTGGTAAGCAACACCTCATCTGTGGTGCCTCCCTCATTTCGACACTGATTTGGAATACTCATATCCCAAGCTAGAGTTTTGTTACCAAAAAAATCTGTAAACGGCAATCACTGCCTGCTGTGTAAAAAACTTTAATTCCTCATCCTGAAGTTAAGAAGCCACCAAACACGGTGTGGAAGCTAGTAAACCCCACCATGGGCGTACTAACTGCTGCTCTGCCTGGCAACATGCCTCACAAAATGGAGAGAGGCACAAATGCCTCCGAGTGTAATCCTGGCATCAGAGGCACAGAGTTTACACTGGGCCAGCTCTCCACTTCTCCCTCCCTTGCTCCATTACAGCATAATTAATTGTTCAATACTTCCTTGTGCATTTCTTTCCTGTCCTTTCCACACAGTATACCTCGAAACTCGTTTCAGAGACTGTACATTAGCTGCCCTGATGCACTTGAACTAGGGTGATCACAACAATGAACCAAAATCTTTAGGTTGTAAGGTGGTACCAAACTACAGGACTGGACAAACAAAATGACAAATGCTCAGGAAAAGAACTTTCAATACTTCTTTAAATCAAGTATTCTAAGTACAACTCGAGAGAAAGGTGCTTTCATCCTTGGACAGAGGAATCACCTGATTCTTCAAATACAATGACCAGCAGACATGCATATGGGAACAAACACATGTGAAAATGGCACACAGGGATGCAGATAAACCACTAATTAGACAGATGCCTATTTACTGTGATCCAGCCTGGAAGTGCATGCATGAAAGTTAATATTATTGGCCAGGGAAGATGAAAACCTCTTTGGAGATACACAGAATACCTCAGAGATATCCCAGAAGACTTGGGGGCTGGTCTACAAAAACTATGTACAAGCCCATGTGCCTAAAAACCTGTTTATTCTTTCTAACTTTACTAGCCAATGTAACACCAAGTCTGTTTGCTACCTGTAAGTCTTGCCCTGCTGCATGTAGAGTCAGTTGTTTACTGTTCAGCTGAAGGATTGCGTGGAATTTCCATGGCATCCCAGTATTTGTTGTGCTGTGGCTCTCGGATAAAAGGAACTATTGTTTGCAGGTTTTGATGGTCAGCCAATTCAATCAGATGGACACAAGCGTGCCCAGATTTCGGGCTTCTGTTTTATATTTCTCTAAATCTGTGTAACCCTTACTGATCCCTGACAATCTGCCAGTGAAGGCTGCCCTGCTGCAGAATGGGGGGGTTCTGTTGTAAAGCACGAGCTGCAAATGCCGAAACCAGGCAGCTCATGTGCAAACTGAGGAGCTGTAGCCAAATAACACCAGTCATCCATCATTCTGAACTGTCCATTTAGTCATGTCCTTGTGCCATGCACAGAGCTAGCACTGATTACAAGCTATAATGCTCTATATGGCAGAGATGCAATTGCCCTGGGTATTTCCTGTCTGCATCTCTTAACCACACAGTTCTGTCTGTTCATCACAGAGTTAACCAGAGGGTAATCTGAAAGACTTGGGCACAGCATGCTCTTGTTGTGTCAAAGCAAACTCCAGCACATAGCACACACCTGAAGAAGAGGTGCAGTAACAGGGTGACTGTCCTTGAGATGAGAAACAAAATTTTGCACTCGTCTTTTAGAAATGTCATGTGTCTGTATGACTAGTATTTGGTGCTAATGTTATTTCTAAAGTGTGGAGGGAGCAAACACCAGTGATGCCTCGTCAGAAGACACTCAGCTGATTCCACCATACTCCAAGAATGAGTAGAGTAATTGGGAAGGGTCTAAACAGAGAAAACCAAAAATAGTAAGAGGTCAAGACAACATGCCATTGTGGTTGGCTAGTGCAGCCAAAAACATAGGAAACACAGTCATCTTCCAACACAGAAAAGATCACTGCAAAAAGGAGAATGAGAAACTGTCCTGCTTATCTGTGCAGGTTAAGTGTAACAAACCAAAGTGTAGCTAGGAAGGCAGCCTAGATATTAGGGAAACCTTTCAAACACTGAAGTTAGAAAGAGTAAAAAAGTGAAACTCTGCAATTCCTTTTCTAGGCACTACCTGGGGAATCTCCATCAGTAGAGGATTTTAAGAACAAGTTACTACAAACATTTGGGATGACTTAAGAAAAACTTGTCTCTGCCTATGGGAAACAAAAGGGGCTAAATGACCTCTCAAGCTCCTCTTAGGACTTACTGTGACCTCAACAGTACGGAGAAAAAAATGGAAGCCCTGGAGAGAATAAGGCACTAAAAGAAATGTAAAAGTTACCACTGCCATGCTTGTGTTTATTTTACACTCTTTAGAAACATTGCACTATTGAAAGCAGATCAAAATAGTATTTATTTTTAAAGAATGTCTCATAATCCTGATTTACTTGCCTTTACTTAACTGAGACAAACAGTATAACAAAATTAACCATAAACCAGAAGTCTTTGTTTGCAACTCTGTATCTTCTTTTTAACAGCAACCAAAATGCCTGAGCTGTCACTTTTATCTTGTTTATGAAATATTCATACCCAGTTTCCCTTCTGCCAACATCCTAGGGACACCCTTGGAAAAGAAAATTATGTATTAAAGGGTGTACCCCTGAGAGAGAAAGTTCTAATGAAATGTTAGCAGAGCAGCTTCAAACTTGAGTGAGACCTACATTGTAGTAAGGCTATTCCAGATGATTATTAACTAATCTATCTGCATTTCTTAAGTCCCCTATTCTCTGTGGTACCTACCCTCAGCTTCCAGTTTGAAAATTAAACAGATATCTAATAGTGAAAATCTGCTGAGGAAAACAAACAGACCTATCAGGAAAAAACTAACTCATAGCACATGCTGCCCAACTGCCACTCCTGAAAAAGCTCTTCTGCTCTGAACTGCTGACCGGTTTAGGGTTCCCCCGAGGCACCAACAGCTTCTTAATTTGAACTGAATGACAGCTGGGTGTAAAAATCTCAGTCTGTGTATCTCACTTGTCACAGTGGGGTAAGAGCATGATCAGATGAGGAAGGTGAGGAAAAAAAGCCCCCACACTGCCACATAGCCAAATGATACCCTAACTCCCCAAACCCTGATTTTTGATGTAAGCAACTGTCAGGTTTGGAACCAACATGATGTTTCAGTGTGGTGAATAACCCTCTTCAAATATGGTTTGAAACACACAACCCCTACTGTCCTGAATGGGGGCAAAAGAGGTTAAGATTCGGTTTCCTTACCATCCTCTCCTCTCTGACAAACCCCTCCACAGGGAGTCTGTCCTGACCATTCTCTCAATGAGCTTCTTCCACAGCATCCCGTCCGACGTCACCCGGTACCACTCCTTGCACACCAGCTCAGCAGCACACAAAGATTTGGCATCCAGGTATGACAGAATGTTCTCAGCAATGTGATCCAATCCCCGAGCTGGGGGAGAACAACAACAACAACAACAGAAAAAGATTATTTGCTGGACAGACAGAGTTTAAAACAACTCCCCCTGCTAGTACAAAGACACACTCTCCTTCCATCTCCTCTTCCGCATGCGGAGCTGGACCAAATGCGCAGAAGAGCATTTGAGGCTAAGTTCAGGAGTGAGCAGTGTTCTCCAACTTCCTTTGGATATAGCACAACAAGTCATTAAAAATAATAAAGAATCCAAGAAGTCATTCCAATCTATTTCGATGGGTTTTAGCACTAGGGGGATATTCTATGGATGGCATTTCCAACTCAGCAATGCAGCCCCCAAAATCTCTCTATATTAGGACCATTTCTCATCTCACTGCTACAGCTGTTCTCATGTTGCAACGGCTCAAAAGCTGTTTTTGCTAAAGCAGTAGCTTTTAAATGTAATGAAGAAAAAAATATATATTCCCAATGTGTGCCCTGAAGGGTAGTGGTACCTTTAGACAGGGGGAAGGGAAGGATATGCAGATGCACAAGGATGTCAAGAGGGATGGAGAGGCTGTGTAAGGAGAAGGTAAAGCAGGTTTGCTAGTTTCATTTATTTTAGTGGGTGAAGCAAAAATATGCACCAAAATAGTATCATTTGAAAATATTTCCCAGTATGAATACCAGGACTGGCTTTACTTCAACATGGCTGGAGTGAAATGTAAAACAATTGCCTGGTTAGCACCAAGCAGCTCAATGTAATGTCTATGTAGCTGGGGGCAGGGAAGGTTACGCTACGTTTCTTAACTGGATGGATGTCATCACTAAAAATGTGCCCTTACCAACTCAAATTCAATCATCAGCAAGACTTCAGGAAAACAAGATGCCTTTTAAATGAGAAGTTGTGCAAATACAGCTTCTCTTGAAGGCTGTTTTATTCACAAGCGAGACGCACCACCAAGAGATTATCTCACTTCACAGGTTAAATTTCAGACCCTTTGTGAAAGTTTAGGCCACATCATCCCTCAGGCATAATGTTCAGTCCAACCAAAAAGGAACCGTGGCAGATTGGTATTACATGCATCTTCTCTCTGGTTCACAACTGGGACAAAGTTAAATACATGTTTTCTTGCTTTTAAAACAACAGCCTCAAAGACCAGGCCCTGCTTGTGAGGGGAAAGAAAAAGCAGTAAGTACATTTTTACAGTCACATGTCTGTACTTCCGCAAACCCAAACTGGGTGCAACCAGCTGACTTTGATTGGAGTCCATGACACACAAATGGCCCAACCTTTTTTTTCTTAACGAAAAGATCTCAAAATTATCTCCCACTGCATGAAAATGAGACAATTCAGCATGCCTCCTCCTGCTGCTTTCAAATATGCTAAACTGAGAATACACTTTGGGTAAGACATTCTGCTCAGCATTTCATGCTTCAATCTTTATGTAGAAAAAGCATGTGAATGATACCGGGCACAACCAGAGAGTAGAGAAAGAGGTCTGACATTTCTTATCTTTATAGATGCAAAATTAGATGTCAACTTGCAAAATAAAAGCATCATCAACCTTTAATATGTATTTAATCTAAAAAGACATGTACAACTACTATTTAAAAAAAAAGAAAGTGTTTGTAAATTTAGATTGACTCCACAGCAAACTGTGGAAAGAGGGAGACAATGTTTTAGTGAATGTTAACTGGAATTTGCAGGAATTCCACAACTGGCAGGGTAGTGATGGACATCCTGTTGCCCTCTTCCTGCAGCTTTGGGTGGAAATGGCAGATTTCCCAGCCTGTGTTGCTTCCAGTGGGCTCACAGACATTTACAGACCCACTAGGACATTTACAAATGCCTGCCTGTGTAGTATCCTTACAGGTGGCTTTAAGTCAGCAGTGTCACAGCAGGAATTAATTTTTTGTATGGGGAACAACTGGTGGCTTTAGGAAGCAGGGCTACACTGCACAACCTGGGCACAGTAATCTTCACCCATGTGCCCTTCCTGTTCCATCAGGAGCTGCACCTTAGATCTTGGCTGCAATGAAGTGCTGTAACTACTGCCACGTCCTTAAGTCATCCTTTGTCATTAATAATAGACCCTTTGCAGAGAAGGAATACTAATGTTTTGGCCTCTCCTCCTCACATTTATGATGAGTGGATGGGCAGAGCTATTTTGGCCTGGTTGCAAACTCTATTTTATTATTTTGTTTCTTAGGAACAGCACAATTCACTGAGGCATGTATCTAACAAAGCATTGCTTCCTTAAAAAGGGAAAACTCTGCACACAGAAGATTTTGCTACATGGATGTGAAACACGATTAGCCCTTCAGGCCTCCAAACCAACAAGAATGTTTCAGTTATTTCACACATGAAATCCTTATCAAAATGACTTTCCTCATAAAAAATGTTAAACAGCTTGAAAATGCTAAGCAAAAGCCTTGTTTTTCAGAAACTGAACAAACTTTAAGTACACAGTTAAGCTGTATTTTTCAAACAACCTTAATTCTGTTCAAAGCACTGGGAAAATAATCTGACCAACTTTACTCTATGTTAGTAAAACATGCTCATGATCTAAAACTACCTTTAATTCTGGTCATTCTTTGGGACGATGCTAGGAGGACAGAGATAAGATGCCTCATGATTTTGAAGTAGCTTTATTGTTTTATTCACTCAAGGGGGAGAGCAGGAAAGAGAATGAAGTAGTAAAAATGAAACCAGAGTACTGAACACTTGAGAATTTCAGAACGCTAAAAAATACTTAAGAGAGTTTAGCGTTTTTTTTTTTTCATTATATGACTTAATTTAGAATTTTAGGTTCATCACTCTATCCTAGGCAGTTTCTTACCTTCTTCCCTTCCCATTCTCCTCATTAGAACCTGCTTATACTCAGGACATCCTGCACAGACCGCAGAGTCTGCGCCAGTGTAATTCCTTGCCGTTAATTTTCTCCCTTAGAGCTATATTCACTGGGACATTTGCACTTTGCAAATATGCAAATTGATGTACATACATTATTTATGCACACATTTCCCCCAACTATTAAAATACTCACACATTAGCTGCTTGATTCCTATTTATTCTGCATTCTGATAGAGTAAAATCAGCTGCTTCCTGGGCAACTGTGAATAGACCAGTAACAAATATGGTATGGCTAGGAAATGTGGAATGTCTCTAAAGTATTTATAGCATCTGCCCAAAATTCTCAGAAAAAGCCTTGTAGACAGAAATTAACCAAGTGCAGTGAGATGTGCTGGCTTGCTTTCACGGGGTTCAGTGGAGAAAGACCTGGAAAAATTGTGCATGTAACTACATATATACTTCCACTTTAAAAGTGGGGAAAGCAATGCAGTTTCCAAACACTTCCTATTTTTCTGAAACAGAGCAGCTCCACAAGTTATAATGCTGCTCTAAGTACATGAGATTATTGCCATTGGACTACTAAAAACTAACATAAAGCAGGTACTTAGCATAACTAAGATTTTTTTTTAATGCTACAACAGCCATTTGATTACTGGGCACAATGAGCTTAAAATCCAATGAGTCTACCTATTTAACTTCATAGCAAAACTCCTGCAGTGCCTTTATGCTTTATACAATTCACAGTTAAACATACTTTTTTCCATCTTTTAAGGCTAGAACTTATATTTCATGTTGAGAACTCCCTTCTGAAGAATGATCAAATGACTGGATTGATCAAATTGCCAAGAGTTCAGCACTACTTTATGTGTGCATTCTGTGAGATCCGCCCAATGCCACATCTGAGAATAGCTGGGATAATATTTTCAATGGAAAGCACTACAAAGGTGTAAAAACCAGATCACTTCCATATTTTGCTCTTATGCCCTCTATTTTCTTTTAGCGATAAACACATAATCAAAGCAATGGATGCAGGAAGTTATTTCAGTAGGAAAGAGAGACAAATATCTAAATAAGAAAAGGGAAAACCAGAGCTACCAGAAAGAGTAGTAGTTTTAATTTTAAAAAATTACGTTATTCGTGCGTCGTTGTGGGCATTAAGAGCACAACTACCTGCCCTGTGGCTTGGGATAACTACTCTTACAATACATAGATTAGCTATCATTTACTCCTAGACAAACCATGATGGTGTTAGATCACGCCTTGAGACAGAGTAGAAAAACAAATTGAAATACTACGTTTCATACTGGTATAGAGCTTTTAATTCCAAAGCTATTATCTGTTTTGCAAACTGACCCTACAAGAGACCTCTCCAGCAAGGCAGGGCAGAATGGAACAATTTTTTGAAAGAAAGGGAGCAAGCTCCCTCTGCCTGCAGAAATACCTGGCAGTGCAGTGATGAAGTCCCGCTGTAACATGGGTTTGAGGTATGAGTTTATGTGTCCGTGCTGGTAGTGACACATCTGGGAGATGAGGTGCTCCACAAACTCCACCTGGTCAGACTCGGACCATTGCTCAAAGTACTTGACGCAGAGCTCCTTCTCCTTCTCATAGCTTGCAGACAGTTTTCTTTGCTTGGGCACGATCATACTGGAAGTGCCATTGGCAAGTTTTGTCTGTAAACAGGAAGAAGAGGAACAACCCAAATAACACATATGAGAAGAAACACAAGCAGTTGTACAACTTCTTTAGGGGGCAGACAATAGAAGGCAAAAAGCACTCTGACACGTGAAAGCTGTCTGAGACCACGTGTGCCGGCTGGTGCTGTCGGCCCGAGTGCAGCCATGGCGAGCCGAAGCCCCTGGCTCGTGCCAGAGCTGCACACGAAGGACTCTGGTCAGATGGGAAATCTTCAGTGGCAGTTTAACATCAACACAACTTTATTTAACATGTAGACAGTAAAATGCATTTGGATTCCTAATGTACATATACCAGTTACTTCAATGCACCAACAGCAATACACCTGTACTCCGTTGGGTTTTTTCCCTAAAGAATGGATTGCTGCTAAAATTCATAGGGAATGCATGAAATGGATGAAAAAGATTGAATTATACCCTGAGAGCAAAGCGAGCTAAAATACACCCTGACATTTGGTAAATACTTCTTTCACAGAATAAAATATTTTCAACTTTCTGAGCACTGTTAATATCTTGTCAGAAGGAGTCAGCTCAAAGAAGAGTTTCAGGGACAAAACAGAACGCTGACATTTCAATTTACTACTTGATAGTAAGATATAAATTCTGCTTTCTAAATGATTTAAATGGAAGAAAAGTGCACATTTTGCATTTCAAGGGTATCCTTTGTCCAAGTGAGATTAACTGTTTGCTGGGAAATTATTTTTTCTTATATTGGTCAAATAGTTTCTATTTCACACTGAAAACATGTGATTTTCTCTCTTTCATTGCAACAGTTTAACACCAGACAGCATTATAGTAACAGTCCATATTATTACATCATTTTTATTGACAAAATAAATTTAGAGGTTCTTTGTTAATTATCAAATAATTAAAAATAAATTGCAGATATAAGAACACATAAAACACTGAGGTAGGGATGCCGTATTTCTGTTCTATGATGATAATTCCAAGCATCAACATCGCCAGGAGACCTTATTAATTTTAAGGGAAAAAAAAAAGTCCCTAAATTTTTCTGCAAAGATATCTAATGAACTAAAAGAAATGCAAGGATTAACTGATTTTACAGAAATAGGAAAAACAATAAACAAGCCTCTTTTCAGCAAGTGCCAAAACACCAGGCTATTTAGAAACCACAAAATTTAGTTACCAGTAGTAGATTTGGAATGAAGAAGTTTCTCATTTCTTGGGAGCAAATAACTCTTGAACTTCAATACCTCCCAATCCCAACAGCAAGCCTGATTTTGGAACACCAAAAACCCCGTAATTTGAAAATACTCAACTGATGACCATACACATTTCATTTTCTTACAGATAATGCACCTAAATACTCTTTTCAACATTTCTAGCAGAGCTGGACCTTCCTCTGGTAGAAAAAGACACTAAACAGCTGTGATTTTTAAGAAGCAGCTTTTTCTATTTCTGGATTATAGTTTAAGTTTTTTTGAGAACACAGAACATGGTGATCACACCATCAGTGCTCCACTCTGCAGATCAATGTTTTCAACTTTGTCCCCACTCCTCCGTGTGAGTGTGTGGCTGTGGCTGTGTGTGGCAGTGTGTTGCTGCAGTTAAACTGCCTGCAAAACAGGCATCCCAGCAAAAATGCTGGATTAAGACAGTGTGGAGATGTTGTAGCCTACAAGCTTGATCTCATTTAATTTCTCATTTTGTTTGCTGTGCATCTTACAAAACAGGTTGTCTCTACAAAGCATTTTAAAAAAACCTATACATCTGTCTTTTAATTTGAGAGACTGTGAAGTCTGCCTAATACACTGAGCCTGAGTGGAGTATACAGCTGATGTGCAAAGGCCACCAAGGTGCAGCTCCTTTCACAGGCTGGCACCGTGTTCTGGCCTTTCCTTGCCTTCTGAACACCCTTCTCCCAGCAGCCTTCAGCTCCCCAATTACTTCTAAAACATTGGTTTATGGTATCAAACAGAAGCTGCAACATCTGCAAATACAAGTGATGGCTTATGTGTGTACAAATAGATGGCTCAGATGGGACAAAACAATTAAATCTGCCTGAACACAGGCTTCTTGGATAGGGATAATGACTAAAATAAAGAGTCCACTGACCAGCATTTTTAACAGCTCTGGAAGTGAAACTCCAGATTTATTAAGTGGTTCTGCTAAGAAAACCATGCTACAGTGTTTATGTCCAAATTAGTGAACATGGGAACACCGTATTTTGTTAGGTTCATACTTCAGCTGCATTCTTACAACGTCATCTCGAGACCTGGCTTGCACCTTGCCTGTTGTGGTTTCCCACCGAAAGAAGTGAGCGTAAGCCCAGAGACGTGCCCAGAAGGCCCTATAGTTTGTGCAGCAGGGGACCAAGAGGACAGGACATGCCATGAACACACCAGTTCTGCAGAGTAGAGACAGGTAAACTGACAGGGCTCCCAAATCACTCAAACTAAAGTTTAGAACAAAAATTCCAGAATTTGAATTTAAAGATTCCTGAAAATCCACTGGCAGTTCAGAAAAAAGGTCTATTAGGAAAAAAAACCCATCAACAAAACAACTTCATCAAGCATCTGTATTATTAAATCATCTACAGCCTCTTCCCTCTCTTGATACAATAATCAGGCCTCACCTGAAAAAGAAAAACCTGTTCCACATGCCATCCATACTGCTAGGGTAAATATCCATCCAAATGCACTGTATACAATCGTAATTTTTATAAGCTTCACTTCCAAAAGTGGCAAAGAAGAATAAGCACTGGTAGCTCATCATCTGGGAGAAAATTTGGGTGTAACAGAGCAAACTACTAAGTTGGAACAACTGAAGCTTTAGCGACTCCCTTTTCCCAAAGCCCTGTACGTGGGGCTGGGAGGTGCCCCAGCTGGCTCTGGGCACCATGGCTCATCTGCAGGAATGGCAGAGGTGTCCTCCGACAGTGCTGAGCCTGAGCTCATAAGCTGTGCCAGGAAACCCAGGGGATTGAGTGCCTCAGGTTGGTACTAGCTCAGGGATCTGAGCACTATGCTTCACTGCAGCCCGTAATTACGAGACCATTTCTCCAAATGGCTACATTTAACACAAAGCACATTTGTATGCCCAGTGAAGTAGAAGAGGACTAATATATGAAAGGACTTTAATCTAAATAATGGCTTGCAACTGTAGGAAGGTGCAATATTTCAATACAGATAAATAAAGACTGGATAAATCTACTGCTCTGCATATAAAACAAAACAGCTATGGTCTATCACAGCTGTAACCCATATATGACAACCAAGGTTACTTTTGGTTTTGTTCAGCACAGGGGACCAAGGAGCCTCCTAAAGCACAGAAAAAAACCAAAACCAAGCAACTTGTCTGCCTGTAGTACAGCAATAGTGTTTACCCACCAATATGAGTGGTCACTATTTTTATATATTTTTTTTTTAAATTACATCCTCTAGTCATTGCAGAGGACTTTGTTCAGGCACCTTTCACAAGGTAGATGAGGTTTTGTGTTTCTCAATGCAAGAAGACATCTCTTAAAGTCAAAGATAAAGAGAAACTTTCTCCTAGATTATTAAGAATGGCTTAAATGATCCCAGCAAGGTTTGGGATCTTCTCAACCTTCAAGACATCTTCATGCTGAAGCTCTGAAAATACTGAGAGCTTAGACCACCACTGCAAATTTCAGTTTCTCCCTAGATAAAAGGAAAGGTCTTCTCTTCCATGTTGCAGTACCAACAGGTCATGCTGGGCTTCTTCCCTCCTTCCTGGACTCACTGGGACTACAGGCTCTGACACAGACAAATGTCCTTTACTGCTTCTCTGCAACTGCAGCATTTCACCTCCAATTGCTTGCACCGCCCGTTGTGGTTAAGTCACTGATCTAGACAGAGCCACCTTAACAGGAATTTTGGATGGGTCTTAGTGAAGGGGAGGAAAAAAGAGGACATAATGTTTAATTATAAGAAATGATTGAAATAGGCACAGACATACCCCGGGTGCCTCTGCACTGCAGCAAGCTCTAAACTTGTTATCGTTAATGGTTTAAATTTCACTGTGCTAATCATTTCAGGACACAAGCCTTTCTTGATAATCTAATGAATTATTCCAACATCCTTCAGCAAAAAAAATCCTCCATGACAGCACTAATTACAAGACGTTTTCCCAGTGCTTATGTAAAATATGACAGAGCAGCAGCTTAGGGAATTGCAGAAAACTGCTTCTAATTTCCACTGAGAAACTGACAAACACCTCTCTTTCATCTCTCCCAGCTCTCAAGTAAGATTTAACTTTCTCATTTAGTTAATTACCGAGTGAGGATCATCATTTTCCCGGATCGGAGCGGCACAGAGCCTTTATCGTGTTAACTTGTGAACTTGATCGATGGCTGCTGCTAAAACTTAATAACTTCACCCCCTGGCAAATTGTAAGATAAATATAATAGGAGAAACTCTGACAGTAAAAACCTGCCAGAAATGAGCGCTGTGTTTATGTTTCTTTGCAGGCAGCAAAAAAACAACCGACAGCTTATTACTGGGTGCGTGTTACTTATATTTAAAAGACTCCAGGCAGTTAACTTTCTGCGTACTGTTCAAACTTTACTCACAAGATAAAAGACACTGGGGAAAAAAGCCCAAGCAATGGAATGACAAAGGAAGGAACCACGGAGGTGTATGTCCAGGGGCCGAGGAAGGCAGGGAAAGACAGGAACTTCACAATGAAAGCAAAGCCATGCTTGTCTCTATATCCTGAATATTCTTCAAGATTGACCACATTAAAAATGCCCACAACTGTGAATTCAAACACAAAACTACTTTCACCAGCAGCAAAAGCTCGGGAATTCTGGATCAAGTTAAAAGCATGTGGGAAAAGCAGAGGGATCAAAAAGTACCAGCATGGCCACAAGATTATTTGGTTTTGATGCCTGCAAAGGTACTCTTAGCCAGAGAACCTCAGCCCAGCTGGCTTTCCCAGAGTTACTTGTGTGGCCATGAACTGCTTGCTACCGCCCATGATGAAGTAGCACTCAATGCCACGACAATGTAACCACAGCAATGTACCAAAGTGGTGAAAGGGAGCTGAGGTGTGCCAGCCCTCCATGCTAAAGGCAGAGATAGTTACTTGAGAATCCAGTTCAAAGGGTGTTGCTTGCATGGCCTAAAGGCAGTAATACCATAATTAAGATGACACAGGTTCAATTTCTATGGCTGGCTTCTTGTTTTTTAAGCTTGTAATTACCAAATGCTGCAGAACTGATTCCCAGACTGTCAAGGCTAAGCAAAGAGGAAAAGTTCCTTTGTAGCTCCTCACTGGCAGCTTCCTATAAAAGAACTCCTTTGCTTTGAGAATTGGGGGGTGTGAGGGGGTTGTCTCACCATAAAAAACACGCTCTCATGAGCCATAGCACCTGAGAGACATGAGCAGGGCAGCCAGCTCCTCATTTTTCTCCTTTGCAGGATGAACCTGCTTTTCCAGTGTTTGAGTTGACAGCAAGGCTACAATGCTAGGTCATTAAACAACTCACTCCATTTACTTTTATTTTAAAAGCTCAGTTTAGAATCTACCCATTTCTGCCCGCCTCCATCTCACATAACAGCCTCTGTGAGGTTAACCATGGGTTTAGCTCATATATGGACTTACTCGCTCAGTACTGAATTACTTTCCACGCTGCAAAGCTCACTGAAACATTCTGAAAAACGAACATAACCCAGAAGTAGATGATCATCAATCACATCTGAGAGTCAAAAAGAAAGCACTATGAAAGAAACCACAGCATCTCTACTGTTTATTTTCAAGAGAAAATTCAAAACACACATACTGAAATTAACAGCACCCAAGGAACTAGCAATTTTGCCTCTCTGGAGCTTTAGGCTGCTTGTCCACATCTGGTTTCTAATCACACTGCAGAAAAGCTTTGATAAGAAAGGATACATCTAGATGAAAGATCACTGGAATTATGCTGGACACAGCAGCCCAACCTGCTGCACTTTCTGAAATCCTGGGAGGGCAATAGTTTTCAGAGGTACCATCTAAGTACCTATGATATGGTGTCAGCCTGGAGGGCACCTGGCTAAGGATATTACCTCAGACACAGAAGAAAGGGAAAAGGCTGAGTTTGTTCAGGGCCAGGAAAAGCTGCAGACACCAGAGAAGTAACATGCAGAGTCTCTCTAGGGACTGGGGAGACGGGACTGAGCCATGGGCACTTGCACATAGGCTATACAAAGAGCAGCAATAATACTTTGCTGGACAAGATGCTCCCCTCCCACACCGCTACACAGTAAACAGCAACAGGGAGAGGAGATTAAAAAACTATTCTTTTAAGCTAATACCTAATGTTTCAGACAGGCTAATAAAGTTTAATTGTCTGGAATCTCATAGCTCTTACTGTAAACTTTCCTTCGATATAAGTCTCCCACCTAGATTTTAAGTGTTGACAAAAACCTCCAAAATAAAATTTCTCTGATGCCAGCAACGGATGTGAATTGGGAGTCCCTCTCCTCCTCCTCATCTCCAAGTTGTCTTTGCAAATAACAAGCACTGATGAGAAATCTGCTTACATCAGCACAGCACTGGCATATGTTACTTTCCCAAACTATGATCCCTGACCAAATGCATATCTAGACATATGGGGGGTAGGGCAGGCACCATCACTCTTACAGAGCTAGATTTCAGAGCACACCTTTTACTAGCTGTAAAGCGATCATACACAAATTTCAAAGCAGACACTCCAGTAACAACAAATCTCTTCCAGTGAAAACCACCAAAGGAAATGCTTTCTTCCTTGGCATGGCTACCAGAACCAGAGTTGAACGGCTGGGACCATTACATGTTATTACTGTTAATGGAGGGAAGGAATACGCACATTATGACTTGGAGAACCAGTCTACTAAAGTCATCAGGTAATGGCCAGTAGCAGCAAAGCGCTCATTTATGTCAGGGAGAAGCATAAGTAAACAATGCTCTAAGCAGCAGTTTCATAGTTTTCTGGAACAGTTGCTTCTGTTTTTAAACACTCAAGCATGATCTACTGCCTGAGTGAAGTTATTCTTTATGGGTGTTGCTGTTGATTTCCTTCTTGCTTCAAGTGCTCCCTTAACTCAGAGAGAAAGGCAGCCAGGAACAGGTAGGTGGACTCAAAACATGGCTGAAGTAACAGTGAAGACTGATATCACTGTGAACAACACAAAAACAGAGGGAGAGAATGATAGTAAAAACCTGTTACCTGCTCTCAATAACACTACTGAAATTTTCAAATCACTTGGTCCTGCCTATGTGTCTTGGTTTGAAAAAACTCCAACATTATATAAAGCTTTCAGCACCAAGAAACACAAGTCCTCCAAGACAGCTTACTCAGTAGTATTTTCCATGAGTTTTTTCCTTTGAGATGCATTTTGCTACCAACAACGAAGACAGCACGTGCACACCAAACTACTTGGCCAAGGCAATGTGAGAGATTCAGAACTGGGAGTCAGGAATATACATGCTGGGTATCATATAACATTTCCCAGTTACAAGAGTACTATGAATTTCCAGGCATACTGGAGAGATCTAACAAACAAAAACCCAGCAGCATTCTGAAGAAGCACAAGATTCATGTATGTGCTCTGCTCCCATTGCAAATGTAGTCCTTGGATCTGCTGGAGGAGTTGGCTACACGAACACTCCCTAACCTATTTCAGTCAAAATAAGCTTGTTAGCAGAGACCTGCTATTTAAACTGTCTACGCTAAAACACCTCATCTTAACTGAGAGCAGGTTTGCAGTTTAGCTGACAGATCCTGGAGGGCAGCAACCTGCAGCAGCCAGGCAAAGGCTGCATGGTATTCTTTCCTACCAGTACAGCCAGATCTAGAAGAGGACACCTCAGCAGCTCACACTGGCTGATACCAATACTGCTGTTAGCAGCCACCACAGAGGCAGCTGTAAGAGGACGAATGCATTAAGTATTCTTGTACAGTGCTAAGTGAAAGCTGGTCAGTGGGCTGCAGCCAAAATCTTGAGATTTTGCCTTGTAGCCTCCTATAACCCCTACAAGGTCATCCAATAACCCCTCACTCGCTAATGAGCATTGTCTTCTCGAGATGAGCTGTTCTTCTAGCCTTTCAGTCAAATGTTACCTTCCTGGCAAACCAGGGATTTCCATGGAGGACCCCTAGGATTGCTAAGGAAGATGGACGTGTTTGGCCTGGAGAAGACTGGGGGCTATCCACCAGCCTTCCACTATCTTAAGGGAGGTTACAGAGGAAAGTGAGACAGAATCTTTTCAGAAGTGTGTAATGACAGGAAGAGGGGCAACAGCAACAGGCTGTAGCAAGCAAAGCTCTGGACATTAAAAGGACGACTTTCAAAATATGAGTGGACAAGGTTCCAAGCAAAATGTACTGGTTGTGAAGTAATCCTCCTCTGAACAGGCAGCTTAACTGGCGATCTCCAGAGGTCCATCCTACCTTACAGTTTTCTTTGACTTTGTATCTTAAGACTGTGTTGGTCCATTCTTTTATTGGTACCCAGCAAGAGATTCATGACCTGAGGAACAGACTCCAAAAATACAAGCTAAGGACAATGAATTCTGTATCTCCAGAAATTGCATTAAGTTGGGTTAGGCAAATTGCTGCCGATATGTGAAAGCACACGACAGAAGAAAGGCAGAAACCAGTACCCTCTGCTACAGAAAGTGACCAGCTCTAACCATAACAGCACTTCAGGAAGGCATATTCAGCTCCACAGCTGAGCAGACTTTGTCCCTATCTGCTGACACTCAAATTGCACAACTCAGAAGCCTGAGTCACAGACTTTTGCACTAGGGATTCCTCCTTGGCTCAGTGTTTATCTGCCAATAATCTTTCAGAAAAATACTTCAAACTAAAGGAGGGAGGGAGCTTTCCATTATTCTTCTCCCTACAGTAGACTCAAAGTGGACATGTTTGAATGTAGCATATAAGCAATATAAATCCCCCAGCAAATTGTGGCAAAACAGAACTGCTACCCTCACTTGGTCCTTCAACATACTGTATTTTCCACATAATGTTCCTTCACTCAAAGGCTTGATTCTGCTGTTCCTTTTAGTGAGTTTGTTAATAAACAATGAAAATAGTATTAATTCACCCACATTTCCCTTTCTGCAAATAAAAACCAAGTTTTCTTTTCATCCCATTTCTGAGGGTTACTTTCCTGTCTTACCAAGAACGTTATCAGTGTGGAGCTTATGATACGAGAAATTTCTTCCATCCTCATGCACTGATGCATCCCATTCTAAATTTATCTAACAACCACCAATGCTTTCTATAACTTCTACTATAATAATTGGCTAAACATCTAAGAACCTATTACATGCTGAGTAAAGTAGCTTCTACTTCCAACAGTTTAAAATGTATTCTCTTTTAAATATCATTAAGTCTTCTACGGTGACAATTTTTCTCCTTTGTGAAAGGAAAGGACTATTAGACTTTAGCACTCACTATTTGTTAACACCTCTGTGGTACCTCTCACTTGTTTTCTGTATTTTCAGGGCTCACAATAGCTTGTATTAAATATAATAATAGAACACTCGCAAACACACTATTTGCATCTTCTCATCTAGGAAGAGCAATTTGGGCTAATGCCTGGAAAAACCATATGCAACCTCCTGCTACAAAGTAAAATTAAAACGTCAAAAGAAGTCAATGTTTCCTCCTACAGCCCAAACTTTGAGATGGACCATTGACAGCCTGTTTCTCGATTGAGAGGTTAGAGCTCCCTCTAGCACTCTCCAAACAGAAGAGCCATAGATGCTAAGCTGTGACTATCTAATCTCACTCAAAGCAGTCTTGGGTACTGTTGTTTGTAATTTTTACCTGATTTACTTTTTTGTCACATGCATAATTATGAACACATCCACTAGTTTATCTGAAATTCAAGAGAAACAAGCGTCATTAGAAATTCCCTCTATAACCGATTAAAAATATTCAGACTGCTATAATTAACTGATCTCTATTTTAAAATGTAATTTAGGACAAGCTGAAGGACTATCATGTCAGCTGTGTGTACAATGTGAAATGTAGCAAGAAACTAAATGAAAAAGTTGTTGAAAATTTTCAATTTTCACATCATAAAAAAGTCCTCCCTTTCAGCTGACAAACATCCCAATGCAGCTGACTGCAGTTGTGAATTATGTGCTTCTATTTCACATTAAATATTGAGTAACGCTGCTTAAGTAAAACTAAAAAGGTGCAACACTGCTGAGTTCTGCACAATGCTGAAGACAGAGAAACATCTCATGACAGAAAGAGTGTCAGCCCTTTTCAATCATAGGTTATTACTTATTAATTCTTGATAAACTGAAAGCTGGCAGTACAAATGTAAAAATGAGAAAGGAAAATGGGAGCCAAGTCTTTCGAGTTTTACTCCTAAGTCTCCCACTGCCTTCCTGTGCTGCCATAGGCAAGTCACTCCTCTTCATTTCACAAGTCTAACAGTTAAATAGATGTGTCCCAACACACTTCACACAAAGACAAAGCACTGCTTAATGCTGGGAATGAAGCCTCTGCACCAAAAGGTGCTCGTTGAGGGCAATGTCACAAAGTGACACCACATGAGTGTAAACTTCCCCTCAAGTGTCAGCAAACAAATCTGTCATGTAAAAACTAAACAAAACAGACTTGTTAGTAAAGGCAAGGTCTCACTTCACCAGTTAGAAAAAAATGCAGCAGTACTAATTGTTTCCACAGCCTTCCAAAGCAGAATAAAAAGTTGCGTGTGTTATGAAAAAATTTCATGTTGAGTTTTCTCCAACTGAGACACCCAGATACCACTCCAAAATCAATACAGACATGGCAACAACTCACATCCCGAAGGCAAGTGCCCTAGGGAGGACATGCTTTAGGTATGTTTCTTTACTCATCACAGCAATTCTGACGTGTAACCACCAGGGCACTTCAGAACATCATCGGGGTTTAGAAGTTTGTGATTTTAATATTTGTATGTGACAGAGATGAGGAAATACAGTAGGATGTGCTAGGCTATCCACAGCTACGTTTTTATGTCTCTGACAAGTCCAATAAGAAAGACTAGAAGTAACTAGACCCGAGTAGATGACAGAAGCACCTGACCAAAATTTCCCAACATCGCCTGCTGATGTCCCTCAGTCCCATCTGACAGCTGTCCTTGCCATTTTGGGCCCGAACTCTGTACACAGTCCTGCTGCTGCACCCAAATCCTGACACACAGACCTTCCTTCTGCAGTACAGATGGCATCCAAGGCTGTTCCTTTTATCCCCTTACGAGGACTTGGAGAAAAGCACTGGCAACAACTTCTCTCCCCCCAAACCTCCTGCACGTGGCAGGAGAGGATTACAGTGCGACATCTGACCTGTCCAGCAGCAGTGAAAGGACATCTCAAGTGAAAGCAAGATCTCTGCAGTTGCAGATCTGTTAGTTGGGCTGGTGACCTTCAGCTGGGTGTCTCTTGGGCTGACACCAAAATCCACCTGTTCTCCCCCCACCTCCACAGAGCTGTGGCTTGGGTCTGGATGAGACATGTAAAAGGTGGTGCTGACCACACTGCAGGAAGACAGCAGCAGCAATTCCCCCCACATACATGACCAAATACTGAAACTTTTGAGATCTGTGATCACTTCTGTATCTCAGCAGCAATATATCTCCCCTCCTTTAAGGAAAACAGCTTGCAGCTGTTTTTGTGTCTTTGTTACTTCAAGACTACATAACTTGATGTGGTCCTTGGTGCTACCTTAGGAGATAAAGGCAGGCAACGGCTAGGGCAAAACGTAGTCCTTCTCATGGAAAGCACATGCTGGCTTCATTTCTGGGTGCAGTCTGAGACCTCACATTGTAGGTAGATGTTCTGTAGATGTAAAACCCAGGAGAAGCAGGCACCTGGCACTGGAGCTTACTTGGGAGTAATGAATTCAATACTGACTCTGCCATGAGCAGAAGGCTGGACCTCCTGAGGTCTTTTCCAACCAAAGCGACTCTATGTTTCTAACCTCACTATCGAAGTTCATATACAATTGACAGGCCTTTGGATAGTTACAGTTGTCTGATGTTGATGTATTTCATTTATCATAAGCAAAATCTGAAACTCTTTTTAAAAGATGCTGTATAGAGAATTATTTTTAATAAGGCTTTCCAACTCTAGGGTTCACAAGCCTTTGCTGTTCATTTTTTGCAGCAACTGAAGACCACGTTCTTCAAGAACACTGCAGATACACCTGCCCTCTGGCTTTACAAGTTGAGAGCAGGCAGTATTCATCTGTTCAGACATCCAATACTGACTTTCAATTACATCCATCCAACTATTTAAAAATTTTCAAAAATTGTCAACTTTTTTATGATGCATGTGTTCTCTAAGAACTTCAGCTGATACTCTCCACAAATTATTAAATTCCAAACTTCTCTTCACTTATGACCTGAACTAGTTTTAGAACTCAGGTTTTACAGTGAATTAACGGTCTGTGAAGTCTAATCATCTGCAATCTTCTAAATCAAACCTTGAAATATTCCCATTACAACCCACCTCAGAACTATCTGGGATTACAAATTATGATCTAAATCAGCAGATCTAAATAATAGATCTAAATCAACATGGCAGGAGAACAACCTGCTTCAGCTCTGTAGTTCACACAATTTTGTAAAATCCAGTGCTTGAAAGAAAACAACAAATGCACATAATTGGCATTAATTAAGAACATTTTTATTACCTACAATCAAAGACCTATAAGGAAGGTTTACTTGTCAGAGAGGGAGCTCTCTTTGCTGAGAAATTACAAGTCTTAGTTAATTAACAATGTAATTTTTTGTAGTATAGTTGTTAAGTGATTTTCACTTTTATTTTCTTCTAAATGAATGTTAGTCTAAACACAAAAGCAATTGTTTAAAGTGAGAGAAGCGGGGTCAGAAAAAACAATGCTGAAATATCTTAGTCGTGTTTTAACCAAATTCTCAGTTTGTCGTCACTGTTACAAAGGTTTTGTTGTGTGTTGAGAAGCAACAGCAGTTCTTCAAACTTTAACGTTATGAGAAGACTGTTAAATCTGAACCTGTGCACACACATTTAGGATAGACCTATTGTATTTCACAAATTCAGGGCATCAGGAAAACAAGTTTGCCTACTGGGGACAGGATCCAAACAGCCTGGTTACACGAGTTGAGCAGGTAAGGACTACCTGCATGTCTAGATTTATTATTATGGTAAAATAAGTAACTGCAGCCACTTTGAATACTATTCTCAGGACTCTGAGAGCAACTACTTTGCTGCTCATTTTTAATTTCCTCAACAGTAAGGTTCAGCAATGTATATAGTGACTACTGCTGTCTCCCTCCAAGCTGCAGCCTCAACTAAGCCATCGGTTACAAGCAACAAGGGACTGCCTTGCCTGCCTTGCTGGAGTTATCTTAGGTATGAGCTTCCACAGGCAGACTAATTCAAATCTATTTCTGTAAATTACAGATTGTGTTAAATATACATGAAGGAAAATATGGAACAGTTGCTTTTACTGCACAACATGAGTTATTTCCCATTACAAGTTCCCTCCGAGAAAACTGTAAATTTTAAAATCTGCCAATTAGTGGCAGTGACTACTGGTAATTCTGTATTCCAGTCAAGCAGTAGTATTTGCTGAGTACTGCACAGGGCAGAAAAATATTCCAGGAAAATCAAGGGACCACGATACCTGACAATAACAAGCTGGAGGATGCAGTGATTTGGCCAAGCTTTCTCTTCCTTTTAGAAGAATGCAGGTTGTGTCACTGCATCAGCCAGAAGGATTAAATCTTTACATGTATGTAAGACTGTCAATACCTGAAATACAGTTCGGGGCAATAATCTGACAACTTTTGCCTAAAAGAGAGTGATCAGAAAAGTAAACAAATTTTGCCTAGAAAATGAAGTCCTCAACCACAAATGCTCAAACATCTTTTCTCTTCCATTTCTTAAATCATACCACTCCCTAAGGACCATTCAATTTGTCCTAATAAAAAAAAGTGGGTATGACAGCTCTCTAAAACTATATGTGGATAAATATCAAAAAATGGAACAAGAACCATAACAAAAGGAAGAAACAAAGAACCAGTGGTACAATCTCTCCATCAATAAGCTAGCTTGAAAACTCAGCAGAGGATTTCCAGTCATTAGAATAACTGGGTTCTGGAAAAATCTTCTGACGGAAACAGTGGAAAAAAGACCGCAGACCAGACCTTAACTGGTTGTAAGATGAAACTTCGTTAAGTTCATTAAAGGGACAAAATAGTATCTACAAGGCAAGAGGCTGGAACCAGTGACCTGCAAGGTCCCAGAAGGTGGAATCATGGAATCACTGAGGTTGGAAAATACCTCCCAGATCATCAAGTCTATCTGTTAATATTGCCAAGTCCACCACTAAACTAAGTGCCACATATACGAGCCTTTTAAATACCTCCAGGTCTGTGACTCAGCTTCCCTGGGCAGCTTGTTCCAATGCTCCATAAACCTTTCAGTGAAAGAAGTTTTCGTAACAGCCAATTTAAACGTTCCCTGCACAACTTGAGGCCATTTCCTCTTGCCACTTGTTACTTGAAGAGGCTGACTGCCACCTTGCTACACCCTC
>VXAZ01001233.1:0-13171 GCA_013399875.1 Gymnorhina tibicen
CTGAAATTTGTCTCAAACCAGCACAGTGTGTTAACTTTGGCTTAAATTTACAATCTTGTCTACAACTTTTCCACACAAATCCCTTTCTTGTGGAAAACCACATATGCACAGTGTGGTATGATGCTTTTAAAAGCAGACACCTATAGCTACATGTTTCCTAGCATGTGCAGCTGCAATCTTGGTCCTGTTATGGTCACAGTATGCTATTAGTTCCTGTAGGAAACAATTACAAGAGAATATTGTCTTTTTGAAAATGCCATTTCCAAACTTTTGTGATTTTTGAGGGAGGTGTGACTCAAATACATCCCGAGGCCTCAGAACCGGCTGCTGACATAAACAAACCCCAAACTTGTTTGTTGTTGGAAGTCGAACCCGTGTTGGGGGAGAAGAGGGGGAAGCTGACTCATCAATTCCGAACAGGTGAGGTTGGCTACGCAGACCGACATCCGGGTGAGAGCCTTTAACCCCTAGCAGCCGAGCTGATGCGGACAACTCTCACAAACACCACGCCTGACCCACACCTACGGGCGACAATGGCGCCGGGTGGGCCGGAGTCTCGGCCGCCTGGCTGGCCGTGCTCCTCCCCCTCCCGGTGGCGGGTGGTGCTGGGCCTCGGTGCCACCGCGGTTGCTATGGCGACGGGTGTTGAGAGGTCGCGAGGGGGCGCTGTTAGCCGGCCTGGGTCGCGACCATCGTGGCAGTGTGTGTGGGGGTGAAACTGAAAGTGAAGTGCTCGGGTCGCGGCGAAGCGAGATTGAGTCGCTGGCTCCTTCCCATGAGCGCCTGAGCCACCCCGACCCGAGTATGTCGGATAGTTTCGGCCGAGCTTCAGGTGCTGGCCGGGGCCGGGGTCGAGGAGGCGCCGCTCTCAGCGGCGCGGGCGTGTCGGAGAGCGGCGGTGGGGCCTGTCTTGGGGGTAGTGGTTCCCACAGTTCAGTCTCGGCCGAAAAGCAGGATAAAACGGGCGGCCTCTTGCTGCAGCAGGAACCGTTGCGACCTCCGAAGACAGCGCCGCTGAGCACCGGAAACGCAGGTACTGGCCGCCGTGCAGTGGCCCCTTCCCCGCCCTTCCAGAAGCCCCCGGTGCCGAAGGTATCGAGGAGTGGCCCCCTAAAGTCCGCTGTGCTCCCCTTCTTTGTGCACAGTGCCCTGCTCCTGCTTCGCTTGCTGCTCCGGCAGCCCCCACCCCCCATTCCCGTCTCCGTCCCACTGAGAGTGGAGCCCTGGGGCTTCCCCCACACACCTCCCTTCGGCCTAGCCACGGGGACACGTACTTTCTCCCACCCCACGCACCTAGGGGCCTAGAGGCCACCGCATGGAGATGAGCTGCGTAGGGGGCCTGGCAACTGCACTTTTCCTTAGATGAGCAGTCATGTTTCTGGGCTATGGACCTGTGCCCAAGTAAAGGTATGATGTACCGTTGCAGCCTGCTTGCAACGTTTCTGTGTCTGTCCCTCCCTCCCTTTCTGTGCCCACACATCTGTATGTATGTGTTTTAGCCATTTGTTCATCTGGCTGCAGATGTTCTCATTCTTCCCCTTACAGAAGAATTCTCTAACTCTGGACTACAGATTTGACCAAAAAATAAACCCGACCCAACAGTAACGTAAAGCATTATTTGTTGTTTACCTTTTTCAGGTACATCCAGATTATGTTTTCAATAAATTTAGGAGCTAATCTATAAACATGGATTTGGAAAATGTGGTTTAAAAAAACACCGTTTCATTGGATTATTTTTTAAAATTGTGTACAAAAATGATAGTTGTGTCTTTAAGGATTATGTTAAAAAAGTGATTTCTTCCATTTATTGACCTCTTCCCTTTACATATAAAATCAATGAGAAAAATCCAAAAGCAGCAAGAATATCATAAGAAAATTTACTAGTTTCTCAGGTTAGCTCTTAGAAAACGTTTTCATGGGGAAAGAGAGGGCTCGCTCACCCTTTTTTTGGTCACCTTCACATGAACATTGTGTTCACTTTCTGTCATGTAGAAAGGTGCCTAGAGTTTGCTCAAGTGAAAGCTTTATCCATATTAAATATATATATATTTAAAGTATAGGATGATAAAATGGTTTGGGTTGGAAGGGACATTAAAGACCATTTAGTTCCATCCTCCTGCCATGGGCCGGGACACCTTCCACTAGACCAGGTTGCTCCAAGCCCCATCCAACCTGGCCTTGAACACTTCCAGGGATGGGGCAGCCACAGCTTTTGTGGGCAACCTGTGCCAGGGCCTCACCACCCTCACAGGGAAGAATTTATTCCTAATATCCAATCTAAACCTACTCCCCCTTATCCTATCGCTCCATGACCTTGTAAAAACTCCCCCTCTGGCTTTTTCGTAGGCCCCCACCAGGTACTAAAAGGCCGCCATAAGGTCTCCCCAGAGCCTTCTATTCTCCAGACTGAACAATCCCAACTCTCTCAACCCGTCTCCATAGCAGAGGTGCTTCTGCCCTCTGATCGTCTTCATGGCCCTCCTCTGGACTTGTTCCAGCAGGTCCACATCTTTGTTGTGTTGGAGGCCCCAGAACTGAATGCAGTACTCCAGGTGTGGTCTCACAAGAGCAGCACAGAGGGGCAGAATCACCTCCCTTGCCCTGCTGGTCACACCTTTTTTTATACAGCCAAGGGCAGGGTTGGCTTTCTGGGCTGCAAGTGCACATTACCAGCTCATGTTGAGCTTTTTGTCAACCAACACCTCCAAGTCTTTTTCCCCAGGGCTGCTCTCACCCCATTCTCTGCCCAGCCTGTACTTGTGCTTGGGATTGCCCCGACCCAGGTGCTGGACCTTGTACTTGGCCTTGTTGACCTTCATGAGGTTCCCACAAGCCCATCTCTCAAGCCTCTCCAGGTCCCTCTGGATGGCATCCTTTCCCTCCAGCATGTTGACTGCACCACACAGCTCTGTGTCATCAACAAACTTACTGAGGGTGCCCTTGATCCCACTGTCCATGTCACCAACAAAGATCTTAAACAGCGCTGGTCCCAATACTGACCCCTGGGGAATGTCACGTCAGCAGTCTTCACTTGGACAATGAGCCACTGACCACAACTCTTTGA
Organism: Gymnorhina tibicen; assembly: GCA_013399875.1. Lineage (NCBI taxonomy): Eukaryota > Metazoa > Chordata > Aves > Passeriformes > Artamidae > Gymnorhina > Gymnorhina tibicen. The sequence continues at coordinate 3,065 of VXAZ01001233.1, forward strand.
GTGTGACCATCCAGCCCGTTCTTTAATCACTGAGTGGTCCCATCTGTCAAATCTGTGTCTCTGCAGCTTAGAGACAAGGATTTTGTGTGGGACAGTGTCAAATGCTTTGCACAAGTCCAGGTAGATGATACCAGCTGCTCTTCCCTCATCCACCCAGATGGCTGTAACCCCATCGTAGAAGGCCACCAAGTTTGTCAGGTAGGACATACCTATAGAAGCTTTTCTTGTTGCCCTTGATGTCCCTGGCCAGTTTTAATTCTCTCAGGGCTTTTGCTCTCCTAACCTGATCCCTGGCTGCTCAGACAATCTGTCTTCCTCTCAGGCTACCTGTCCCTTCTTCTACCCTCTGTAGGCTTCCTTTTTGTGTTTGAGTTTGTCCAGGAGCTCCTTGTTCGTCCATGCAGGTGTCTTCTGGTATTTTTGCCTGACTTCCTCTTGGGATGCATCCCTCCTGAGCTTGGAGGAAAGTATATTTATAGTATAAGTATATTTAAAGTCCAAAAAGTGATGTATTCTGTGTGTGTACTCTGTGTGAATACATACTAATTTAGTGGTTTCTAAGAAAAATCATTAACAAAAAACATTTATCAAAAAATTTTCAGAACACCTGCAACAGGCAAGAATTCCATCTGGATCACAAGAAAAAGTTTCAGTTCCTGATTCTGGACCGGAAATGGCTGAATCTCAGGTGGCTGTGGCTCCTTTGGTAACATCAAAGTTGTCTGTTAAAGCACCTGAGTTTTATCCATCAGGATATAACCAGAACTTTGCAGTGAGTGTTTGTCTTCTCTTCTTAGTATATGCCAATTTACTTATATTCAGTTTAACAATGTTTCTTGTGCTCTTGTGTATCAGATAACTTGAATGCTGCATTTGCTGAAGAGGTTTCAAAAATTTGGATGATAGCCTCCAGACAGTCAGAATGTTGTGATAAGTGAATGTTATACTGTGAGAGCCTTTAGTATTTTGCTTGAAGTTTGCTCCAGATAACTACATTCCTTATTGATTGCACCCATCAGTGTAAGCTGTCTTTTTCACAACTACCTCTGTTATAGTTACATCTGCACTGCATTTTCATTAAAAAATTAGCTGCACTTTTATTCAGATTGCATGGGTTTTTGAAGCAAGTGTGGGAGAAAGCTTGAACTTTAGCTTTTCTAAGCATAGCCTTTACCTTTCCTAAATTTACTGTGCCATGGGTATGATTTGCCATGACTGCCTAACTTTATGTACCATCATGTCTTTTAATTCCTTCAGGGATATTGTATCACCAGAGGGCAAAAAAGTAGGTTTGGGCTCATTCCTAGCAGCATACCTAATATGAAATATATTTGCAGCCAGGCTAAGGGTAATCTCTGATCCATATTGTACATTCATCACATAATAAAAGTTGGTACTTATTTTCTACTTTCCTTGTCTTCCATATTGTTGCTACAGTAATTCTACTCTAGGGAAGATCTGTGTGAATTCTTGGAAGATCTTTTTGTTATGCAGGCAGATAAACTGGTACTGGTATAAGTAGGTGGGAACTATTGCTTTTACAAATACAATCAAATTATAATAAACAATTATAGTGAAACATATTTTGAATAACTTAGGGAAAAATACTTGATTTGAATGCTAAACATGGTGGTTTGGAATTTTGAAGGGTTTTTTTCTCACCAGTAAAATCGATGTTATCTGGATGTTACCAGCTTTGGCAGCTTACTGAATAAAATCACCGTCCTGAATAATAAAAACCCATAATCATATACAACCATTGACAAATGCCAGTACAAACATGCTTCTGTGAATGGATAATCTAGGAGGAAAAAAACCTACTTTGCCCCAGTACATGTTACATGGTTTCTATGAATAAAGAAAAAATGCCGTTTGGGATGGCATGAGTGTGCATATGTATACTTACAGAGTTGAGTCCAGCAATGTTGCTTTTCAGCTGCTTTGCAAAAACACACAGGCATGTTGTAGGAATATGTTATGAATACAAGTGACTCATCTGTTAACAAAAATAAGTCTTAAAATGGTAGCAAAGTCTAGAACATTTATTTGGAAGTATGTTGTAGGAACCCTAATCTAATCAGAGTATACTAGGGATAGAATAGTGATGTTTCAGACTTGTTAGTCCTTCACTATTACCAAGTTTGGGGATTTTTTTGTTTGTTAGTTTTTGTTGTTTTTCGAGGGGTTTTGTGGGTTTTTTTTACTTTAATGGCTGAATTAATTTTATAAACTGGGTCCACCTGCAATAAAAGTAAGGCATTTAACACACTTTACTATTACACAGATTTTTCACCATGGGTTTTAAAATTTGAAACAAAGCAGTTTTGAGAAACTTTAGTTTATCTTACTTACAAGTTATACTTAGCTTTCATTTATAATGTTCCCTGACATTTTTAGATCTGAAAACTCATGTTGTTTTTTGCTATTTATTAAACATTTATTGTTTTAGAAATAATGTGTTGGTTGATTCCTTGTTTGATTGTACATTACTGTAATTACTATGAGTGTCCATATAACATTTGATTGTTAGATTATTTAATCTCCAGTTAGTTCTGATACTCAAAATTATCAGCTACCTGTGAAGATACTTTAAGGGCTACAGCATCCAAGGCATACTAGATTTTTCAGAAAAACTTTACCAGGACTTTGGGGAGGAAAGATCTCTGTGGGATTCTCTCTTTGCATATAGCTGTCCATCCCATCAGAAGTTGTGGGTATCTGCAGTGACTAGATTTGGGTTTGGATTGCCAGTAGGAAATGTCAGACTTGTTCTTTGACATGGGTATATGAGAATAATATGGCTGTTACTCTATCAGAAGGGCATAATGATCTCAATTCATAGTTTTAGGAGTGAGATTTGTATTATCTTAGGTGGAATTTCCCCTCCACCTCCTTTTTTTTTTCTTCAACTAATTTCCAAAAGGAGGCTAAGCAGCCTCACTAGTGGGGTTTATACTTTTAGTCATACATTAAGGTGCCAATTAAATCACCTATTCATGTCATATGAGGTTTGTACCTGCAACAGGCTTTATACCTAATTTTGCAATAACTATTGTATACTTGCTGAGTAGGTATAATCTGAAGATAAAAAACCAAAATTTGTTCCTAAGAAGTCTCAAGAAATCAAATCAATAATAAATTATTGGTGATTAAGTTCCTAAGAGGAAATGTTGTGAATACTTTTCAGGTATAGGAAAGTGGTAATTAGCACGTACTGAAACAGAGCCAGAGAACAAATTTGGCTCGTGGATCTTTTCCACAGACTTTCTGGTTTTATCTTTATGTAACTTGGAGGAATTTCAGTACCTACTTAGCCTTTTCATTGTTGTCTTTAAACTCATGAACTGATTCTTAGTAGAAGAGAAGCAAATCTATTATCTTTAAGTTAGTGACTCTTTTGTTTTTGTTGTGAATAATCCAGGATCCCATCTGATAGCTATCAAACATAAAGGAGAAGGATTAGAAGTGTTGGCTTGACTGAGAAATCATTGAGATTATTAGAAAATTTCTAGTTGACTTTCATGGCTTTGAATTGTAAATTTGTAATGAGTGTGTAAACTTATAGCCTCCTGTTAGCTAACTGCTGCTTAAAAATAACCAAGAGGAATTTCTTTTACTTTCCCTTAGTTGATACAGTACGTGGTTCTATCTCCTTTGTTAAAGCTTAAAATCTGCCAGTGAGAAACGTGAGTGGTTTATGTCTAGAAGTTACTGGACTAAATCTAATTAGTTTTTAAAGTATTGAGTGTTCCCAATTTAGCAATATACAACATATAATAAAGTTTGAATTATTATTTTTTCCTCTCCCATTTGTTCTGTTCCCTGGCATAGTTACTAAAACCTAGACTGCCTTTGAAGTTGCATAATTAGTATAGGTAGATGAATGTGGTGCTGAGTTTAGCCTCTGTGGTTAGCCTTTTAATTACAAAATGGGAAGAGGAGTATGAATACGAGGACACCAGTATACCAAATGGGATTGGAGTCCCTTGCAGAACAAGGACGTTTCCTCCAAGAGTGAATTTTTATCAGGTGAGGATGAGAGGAATATGCCTTCCTCTCTACTAAATGAGGATATAACAACCTGATGACTTTCAGAAAGAGCAGCTTCTTTTACTAGCTACAGCAGCTGCATCCCCTGCAACTTGGCTGGAGAGTTTTCAAACAGGTTGTTTGAAGAGATACTAGTTTTGCTGTATGTGACTAAGCTGCAGTTGTTGCACAATGTCATAGTTCTGTAGACCAAAATAGTTTGTTGTACAAAACTTTTACTGAGCTATTTGAAATTGTCTAGTAAAATTTGATTTCCTTTAGAGAAATATAATATTTAGCAAGTTAGAGGCTTGTTAGCTTTTATTCTTTGGCTTCATAAGCTCTAAACCATTAGAATCATAGAATAATTTAGGTTGGAAAGGACCTCTGAAGTTCCTCTGGTCCGATCTCAACTCAGAGCAAAATCAACTTGGATCAGGTTGTTAAAGGCTTTATCTTTATGAGTAATAATGATTTGCCACCATTTCCTTAAATCCATATTTTTTTTTCTATTTCTGCTGGGCCACACTAACTTTGTCTTCAGTATTATTCACTGGGCAAATATTCTACTTAATTAAACATCATATGAAACCTTTCTAGTTTTTCTTCTGTTATATTGATGTGTCGTCCCTCATTAGCTTAAGTTGTATACCCTTACAACATGCATCTTTAAAGAATTTTGGAAAATCTGAATTTTTCCCCACAGTCTTTACAGGTTGTGAAATTAATGCCTATACTTGATTTTCAGCAATGTGTATCTGTCTTCCTCCACAGTTCATATCCAGATCTTTTATCTTTCACAGATTCATGTTGTTTTGCAGTAGAGGAGAGAATGAGGCATTTTGAAGACAGAAAGTAAAGGATATCCCCTGGTTAAGGGAGGGATGGTGGGGAGAGGGAGAATGTAATTATAAACCTTATCAGTGTATTTATGTCCACTAAGTAAAGAAAAAGTGGTTATCATTTTTAGCTTGATTTTTCATTACAGTAGATATATTTAAATCTTTTTCACATTAAATAGTAGATCAATTGAGAATTCTGATATCTTGTATGTTACCCTTATGTCTTGAATCACTAATTATGTCAGCTCTTTAGCAGTCCCTCTTCAGGTTCCTGCTTGCTCTTCTGAGATCTCATGAGATACTTTTCACAATCTTTTGTACAGTATGAAAACGTGAATTATTGTATTGGTACTGTGTTATTACTAGTTACATCACAAAGTATATTGCTTCCTATGCTATTCCTCTCATATACTAGCATTGTAATTATCCAGGACAGCATTGACTTTAGAGACTGTTACAAACATTCATTTGTGAAAGGACAGAATTAGTGGGTTGCCCCTGATTGAATGCCAGGCACCCACCAAAGCCTCTCTCTCCCTCCCCTCTGCATCTGGACAGGGGAGAGAAAATATAACAAATGTTCATGAGTTGAGGTAAGGACCAGGAGGAGATCACTCACCAAATACTGTCATGAGCAAAACAGGCTTGAATTAGAGATATGAATTTGAATCATTACTAACAAAAATCAGTGCAGGATAATGAGAAGTAAAATAAGACCTTAAAAACACCTTCCCCCCCTTTCCCAGCTCTACATTCTCCCCCCCCCAGTGGCACAGGTTGATGGGAATGGGGGTTATGGTCAGTTCATCGTCCATTGTTCCTGCCACTGCTCTAGGAGAGGAGTCAGAGTCTTTCCCTTGCTCCCAGCGTGGAGTCCCTCCTATGGGAGACAGTTCTCCATGAACTTCTCCAATGTGAGTCCACCCCACAGGCAACAGCTCTCCCAAACCGCTCTGCTGTGGGTCACTCTTACACAGGGTCAGTCCTTCAGGCACAGCCTGCTCCAGCGTGGGTCCCCCAGAGGGTCGCAAGTCCTATCAGGAAACCTGCTCCAGCATGGGCTCCTCTCTCCATGGATCTGTAAGTCCCTGCCAGGAGTCTGTTCCAGCACAGGCATCTCACAGGATCACAGCCTCCTCTCAGGCATCCACCTGCTCCGGCATGGGCTCTTCCAGGAGATGCAGGTGGATCTCTGCATCCTTGTGGCCCTCTCTGGGCTGCAGGGGCACAGCTGCTTCACCATGGTCTTCACCACGGGCTGCAGGGGAATCTCAGCTCTAGTGCCTGGAGCACCTCCTGCCCCTCCTTCTGCACTGACCTTGGTGTCTGCAGAGTTGTTCCTCTCACATATTATCACTCCACTCTCCTCTGGCCCCAATTACATCTGCGCAATAACTTTTTTTCTTCTTAACTATGTTATCCCTGAGGCATCGCTGCCATCTCTGATTGACCCAGCCTTGGCCAGTGGCAGGTCCGTCGTGGAGCTGGCTGGTGTTGGCTCTGCCAGACATGGGGGAAGCTTCCAGCAGCTTCTCACAGAAGCTACCCCTACAGTTCCCCCCGCTACCAAAATTCCTGGCCACACAAACCCAATAGAGCGGCTTTCTGTTCCATCAGCAGGACCATAAACACTGATAAAGTATGCATTATTTCCTTGCTATATTTTATACATGGGAACATTACACTGTATTGTATTTCTGTAATTTCTCCCCCTCCTGCATATTTTGGAGCACTTTTACACTCTAGGTAAGCTCAAAATATTTTGTCTCCAATTTTCAATTATTTTTTCTTCTACAGTTCATATAGCTGTAGCACAGTTTGTGTGTGCATCAGGAAAGGGTGTTGAGCCTCAGTTTGGTAATTTTATTCTTAGCAGGTATACTTACGTGCTAGTTTGTTAGTTAATCTTACAGTCAATTTGGCAAACTAATTTCTTTTTAATCTGTCTTTTGATGTGTTTTGCTGGGAGACCTTAATCTCTATAAAAACATGTTACCTAGTTCTTGACTACTAGAGTTTTTTTGATGCAGAGGTCTATATTTGCTAAAATGTTTAAGTGAAACGTGTAATAAAGATCACTATCAAGTATGCAGAGCATCAGGAGTTACTCAAGACTAAGGGCTATATGGGTATTTCTAGAGATAGTAAGTGTGACAACTTTATTTAAGGTTCCTTTTAAATAGCTGGTATATTCTTTCACTGCTATAGGATTCTTCCTTTGAAGATGGATATGATGGCTATCTGACTTTGGCAGAATATGTACAAGACTTTCTAAATCACCTCGCCGAGCAACCAGGTTGTTTTGAAACTGAAATAGAGCAATTTGCTGAAACAGTGAATGGCTGGGTCACTGCAGATGAAACTTTGCAAGAACTTGTTGAACTCGTATATCAACAGGTAGCCTGTGTATTGTCTTAACATGGATGTTATGCCTCTGTTACCTAGTGTGCAAGATATGCATACTAGTATTATTTGTTATATGATTGTGCCTACGTAGTATTTTAATGGTTTGAATTTTTCTTTTTAGACTGAAATGTATAGGGAAAGATTTTTCTCAATAAACTGTAATGGTAGCTCAAGTGAGATATACTTGGCTGGTTGATAAATTTCCCTAATTTATTCTGTTTCCTTTGTTGTGTATTTGAATCTCTCAGGTCACATACTAGAGTTGAAATTACAGCAGTTCATTAAAGAAATTATATTTGAATTGCTGGATTGACATAGCAGAGACTGTCAGTTGTACATTTTTATTCTATCCTACAAAAAATATTCTTCATAATAGATATTTTTTTGTTCTTTTGTATTTAAAAAAAAATTATACCTACTTTGGGAAATGCTCTTTTTACTGACAGGCTTCGTTCTTCATTTGGTATGATAACTATTTCAGAACATCATAATTAGAAAAAAGGAAAGCTAGTCTGCTGGTAACTAGGTCTGGTCCCATTGATGGTCGTGGAAATGAGGACAGAGGCCTTGAGCTGAACTCTGTACTAATTGGGGGAGCCATTGGAAAAAACAGCTTAATCTATGTTTCTTAGCAAATGAGCTGCTGCTACTGTCTTCTGGGCTTGCTGCAGAAAATGAAGTCACACTTCTGCTTGCTATTTATTACATTAGGTATCTCCCATTTTCCTGAGTTGCTTTCAAATTCTACACTGAAGAATGTAAACTATGCACCTTTTAAGTGCAGATACTTGCAGATTTTTTTACTGTGAAATAATCTGGGGTATGTAGAACCTGCATGATTGTCACATATAGTACAGAACTGTAGTCTTAAGTTTCTTACTATAATATAGAATTGATACACATTTAATTCAGAACAGTTTAGTTAGACATTAAGATTACTTGTTCTGTGTTTGGCAGCATCATTTTTTCATCCTCTATTTGGACACATGGAGAAAAGTTAATGAAAGTTGAAAATATTTCATATAACTTTATTTGAAGAAACTTCATAGATGTTTAATAAATTGACTCTTGTTTAATATAAATATTTTAATGTTGCCTCTTTTTCTGTCCCCCTATTTAAAACAAGTCCAGTGTTAGGGTTGGATGTGCCTTCCTTAACTGAGAAGCACTGAGTGTTATCAGTCTGAAAGATAACAATTTTTTTCTGAAAAATAAAACTTAGCTCAGTGCAAAATGCTGTCCTAGTATCCAAAAGCACATGATTTCAGCTTCACTGTATGTCAGGATATGAGTGTTTGAGTGTTAGTCAACTATGCTTATTCTTCTGTCTTGAGCCTCTGCTCAAGTATTTGTTTTTACTCGTCCTGGTTTATCACAAAACTTCATTTAAAAATGCTGAAGTGTGTTTATAAGCATCTGCGTCAGTGATGTTTGAGCAGATCTACAGATGCTAGGTTTGTGAAGGAAAAAAGGCTAAAATAAAAGAAACCGAAATCCTCTACAATCTTGCCTTCATCTGGGTATCAAGTATCTTAGCCTGTCTGTAAGACTTAATTATATACTTCCCCCTGTTCTTCCTAATCCATTTATGTCTTGACAGAATGAAGTGCCAGTTAGCTTGTTTTCCAAAGAACACTCTGGCTTCATAGCTTAAGAGTCTTGACTATTGTGTAGTTAATATGGTGTACAGTTGCTGTTACAGCAAGTAAAATTTCTCAAGATATGTATTGGTAGGCTAGCCTTCATGCTTAGATTTTGACTTTTTTGGAGTTGAAGATAAACTGGGATTACAAAGCAACAATAATTCAGGGAAGACATTATTGTACTATAATGACTGGTTAGTAAGATATGAGATTTATTTATTTAATTATTTATTTATTTATGTCTCTGTGTGCTATGCCAGGTCAGAATACCCCAAATGGCATTGTTTCAGTATTTGATGCAACCACAAATACAGACCAACTAACTGGGAAGATAATGGTTTAAAAAAATACAGAATACAGATGACATTTGAAGTAGTTGTTGGTTTTGACTGTGTGGTGGTTTGTTTTGGTGGGATTTTGTTGTGGTTTGGGGGGTTTTTGTTTGTTTGTGGCTTTTTTTTTTGGTTGAGGTTGGTTTTGGGTTTGTTTTTTTTTCCTTAGGAAAGAGAAGTGTAATTTAAGTGACATATTTTGCTTTATAAAAAGGGGGCCACCTCTTCTAGTCCAAGCAACTGATTGAACTAAAGCACCAAAAAGCTCGTTAGCTATTTCACATGCCTCTTACTGGAAACTAAAGTTGATTTGACTTTCTTAATTACTTAAATTTGTTGCATCTTTCAAAGATATCTCAGTTCTTTCCAGCAGTGTAATGCACATAGTACAGTTATGTTTAGTGCATATTTTCCTCTGCCTGTAGAAGGTAAGTAGCTATAATGCATTGACATGATAATGGCAAGATGCTTTTTTAAACATGTTAGAAGCAGAAGGATGCAAACACATTTATAGCACTGATAGATGTAAAAAGAATGTTCAAAGATGATAAAACCAAGGGAAAAGTTTTATGAATTCTTAGCATTCATGGGGGGTCTTTTTGGCAGAGCTGATCAAATTACTTAGACCAGAGCCTCTTTTCACTGAAGCTATATCTGAGAAATAATATCAAATTCAAGTCTTGTTAGAAGAGAGCTCAAAACAAATGAGCAGTAATAAATTGCCAAAATGAGTGGATGTTCTGCTTTAAGTTCTAAGAGAGGTTGAATGTAAACACTAATGGATTCCAAATTACTTTTACCACCTCTTGGAATTTTCAAGTAACAGTTTCAAAGCAAAATATTTTTCAGACAGCG
>VXAZ01001236.1:0-10625 GCA_013399875.1 Gymnorhina tibicen
ACCTCAGTCAGACCCAATACAGAGTGAATCTGAGATTTTATTCGGAAGCATCAGTATATATATCTCTACTCCTAAGAGCTTTTTTTTGGTTACAGCTTACAGGCTTAANGGTTACAGCTTACAGGCTTAATCACAGTTCTACAATAAATCTGTCCTCTTGACATCTTCTATTGTTCTCTCCAAAGCCAGGGCTAGTAGAGCGCAAAGCGTGTACTGTTCTATGTTGAAGTAGAAACTTGTTTGTCCAGTTCTGTCCCAGGTACACGCTGTCCAGAGAGACACTGCTGCTGCTGCCAGTGCTGGTCTTTGTTTAACTCTTTCCTTACACCAACACCTGTTACCCCAACACTCCCACACTAGAAGCATACCTATTAAAAGTTTAGCTAAGTCAGCTGAGCAAGTTCTTGCATTAAAAAGACAAACTGCTTGTAGTGGTTTGACCTTGACTTGGTGCCAGGTGCCCACTAAGCCACTCTATCACTCCCAGTGGGACAGGGGAGAGAATAAGATGGAAAAAACAACCAGTGGGTTGAGATAAAGCAGTTTATTAAAGCAAAAGAAAGAAACAAGTGAAAGTTTGTGCACGCATAAGCAAAGAGAAAAGATATCTCTACTTCCCATCAGCGAGCGATTTTCGGACACTTGCCAGGAAGCAGGGCTTCAGCACATGTAGTGGTTTCTCTGGAAGGCAAACATTGAAAAATAATGAATGCCCCCCCTTCCTCCTCTCTCCTTTAGCTTTTATATTTGAGCTGACATCATATGGTATGGAATATCCCTTTGGATAATTTGGGTCAGCTGGCCTGGTTGTGTCTCCTCCCAGGATCCTGCCCACTCCCAGCCCCTTGATGGGGGAAGGAATGTTAGAGGGATATTGCTGCTCAGCAGTAGCCAAAAGACTGGTCTGTTATCAACACCCTTCCAGCTACCAATGCAAAGCACAGCACTGTGAGGGCTGTGAACTCTACCTCAGCCAGACCAAATAAACTGCTAAAATGCTAATAGAAGCCACTCTTATGTTAAAGAGCGGGTAGAGCATGCATTGACCCAAATTCTCCTCTACTGCTCATCAGGAGACAGTCTTGATGAGATCAAAGAAACCCCTAGCAGGTAAAAATGTGTCATGGTTTGACACTGGCGAAACACCAGGCACCCACGAAAGTCACTCACTCACCCTCCCCTGCCACAGCTGGGCAGAGGAGAGAAAAATTTAATGAAGGCTTCACGAGTTGAGGACCAGGAGAAAACACTCCAAGGGCAAAACAGGCTCAACTTAGAGGTACAAAGTGAATTTATTACTAACAAGATCAGAGGAGGGTAATGAGAAGCAAAATAAGACCTTAAAACCACCATTTCTTCCCCCAGCCCCTCCCTCCTTCCCATCAACAGCGCAGGGAGATGGGGGTGGGGGTTCTGGTCGGTTCATCACCCAAGGTTTTCTTCCACTGCTCAGGGAGAGAAGTCCTTCCCCTGCTACGCTATGGGGTCCCTTCCACGGGAGACAGTTCTCTGCAAACTTCTCCAGCATGATTCCAATCTCACAAGAAGCAGTCCTCCCAAAACTTCTGCAACATGAGTCCCTCCCACGGGCACAGAGTCCTCCCAAAACTGCTGTGGCATGAGTCATTCTTCCATGGGGTGCAGTCCTCCAAGGACAGGCTGCTCCAGCCTGGAAGCAGGGACCCCCTCTCTCCACCAGGTCTCCCACTGGATCACAGCCTCCTCCAGGTATCCACCCGCTTCAGCGTGGACACTCCCCCCACGGGCTGCGGGTGGATGTCTGCATCCCCCATGGACCCTCATGGGCTGCAGGGGGACAGCCTGCTTCACCATGGTCATCACCACAGCCTGCAGAGGAATCTCATCTCTGGCACCTGGAGCACCTCCTCCCCCTCCTTCTCCACTGACCTTGGTGTCTGCATGATGTTTCTCTCACATGTTCTTACCTCCTCCTCTTCTCTGGCTTCTAGAATTAAAATTGCGCCACAAACTTTGTTTTGATTTTCTTCTTAAATATGTTATCACAGAGGCGTTACCATTATCTCCAATTGGCCCAGCCTTGGCCAGCAGCATGTCCATCTTCAGAGCCATCAGGGATTGGCTCTGCTGAACATGATGGAAGCTTCTAGCAGCTTCTCACAGAAGCCACCTCTGTGGCCCCCCTGCTACCAAAATCCAGGCCATGCAAAACCAATACAGAGGGCCAAACCAGAAAAAGAGTCTATGCCTCTAAACTGCTTGTTGCAGGCTGGCTTGTGTTCACATAGCCAAGAGCTGTGAGCATCTGGAACGGGCAGACTGATTCATGCTGCACAGTGCTTGATCCTGATTTTCACTGGGCAACATCTCCCTGTAGCCCTGGGTTACAATTTTTTCTGTGGGATTTTTTTCCTAATACAGATGTCAAAATGGGGGCTTTTCTGCAGCCATCCACTTCCTGTGTGCTATGAGGAGTGACAGGAGGGATACTGGGGTTTGGGGACCTCAGACTAGCATTCAAGTATTGTATAACGAAGAGCCAAAGTTGTGTGGTGCATGTCCATGCTGTGCCTGGAGCAGAGCCTGGAGCACACTTTCAGTTTGGCCATGCCCAGCTTACCTCTCAGATGGAACAAATGGCTCCCTAATGGCCAGCCAACAACTGCAGAGTATGGAGAACTTGGATACCAGGACAGAGGAGAGGGACAAGTCAGTCGTCCAGTGTGGAAACACCTGGTCATTCCTAAGTGCCAGCTAAGCCTGAGGCATAAGGGAAGGAATGCCTGTCCCCTGGCCTAACTCAATTTATGCCATATATCTGATAGAGCTCTAAAACAGAAGATTTGCAAACAAAAGACCTCTCCGTCTACTGGGCTGAAAATCACTAGATTCTGCATCTTACACTTCTGGTTTTTGAGTGGTCTACCTTCAGCAGGAGGAGACAATGCCTCCCACTCCAGCCTTACCTGTTAAATCAGTCCATGGTTTACTTGGGATATGTATAATTTGCTCACACTGGTGATGTTCTCTGTCATCAGGTAGAGGCATTAGGCCCTCTGGATTCAAGGTGTTACATCTTTATAAGATTACATTATCTACTATTAGGAAGATCAATTCATATCTATGTGCCCATTGTGTCAAAGCTTGGGTTGCATGCTCTTAACACTCATCTTGCCATACATCTTTCTTCAGTAGTATGTACATTTTCACCTTAGCAATATATCAGAAGTCATCACATTGGGACACAAAGCATGTGTCTATCTAAACAAAAATGTGCATTCAAAAGAACTAAATTCTATGCTGATACTTACTTGGAAGGGCATAAACCATGCTAATAGTAAGCAACATCAAATAGAATGCTGTCCTAAGCCAATTTAACATACATTTTGCTTATCCTTAATTTTAAGAACTGTTTACAGAAACTATATTTGGTCAACTTGCTTTTTATTGTCATCAGTAGATAACTTCAGTCAGATGGGTCTGAATCTGCAGAAGGCATTACTTTTACTAAAGTTTCACCAAAAGGAAATTTGGAATTTGAATAGATGCCAAGGAATTATGTCAGCTATAGCAGATTATATTTGCTAACATCTCTTCATTTTAGATGTGTTTTTAAAACAAAGCCGATAATTCTTCCAGGCTTTTCCCTTTTAATGTTTTTAGCCTTTGTTTGGGCTGAATGAACCATTTTACTTAGGGTTATTGAATATAAAATTTTGAATCTATTTTGTAGTACATTTGCATAAAAGCCCATGGATTTCGTCAACACATACGTTTCAACAAGAATTTGTAAGTAGTAAAACATGCAGTATTTTATCAGTCTTTTGCATACGGTCTCACCAATATCCCCGCCTCATGTGGGACATGGTCTGCTAGAGGATGCCCCAGGATAAGGGGGTAGCTCTTTTCTAATATTGTTGCCATTGCTTCCACTGACTTCTTACAGGCTGGTGCTCCTGCTGCAACTGGATCTAGTTGAACTGAGTAAATAATATGTAGTAAATAATATGCAACCAGTCTCCGATGGGGTCCTAAATTCTGCGTTACCACTCCACTGGCTATTCCTTTACATTTATGTACTGTCTCGGTTTGAGACAAGTTTAGGGGGAGACGCCCTGGAAGGGACGTCTCCTCCACAGAAGACAGGTTTCAGCACTCCCTCCCCCACCGATATGAAAGGAATTTTTTGGATGAAAGTGAAAAAAACTATTTATTTAACAAGCAGAGTGCCAGCACAGGGCACAGGAAAAATATGAGTAATGTCAGATAATAAACCTCCTCGCAGAGGAGAAAGCTGGTGGTTCTAGAGTTCTGTCTGTAGCTGGCTCAGCCCCTCCCAAGGTCCGAGGCTGGGATGCGGCATCCCTGCAGCCTCCCTGCCGGTCCACAGGGTCTGATGATCTGGTTCTCGGATCACAGCTAGGCCGAACAGTTCCAGAAGAGGAAGAAGAAGTTACCAGAGGATTTTGGTATGCTGGTATGGGAAAATTTCTTGCCTCAGCTAACAGGCTAGCTAAAGGCAGGAAGGTGCTCCCTCGGCTCTGCAGCGGTGAGAACGCAGGGGAGTGTGTGTGAGTCCTTGAACACAAATCACGCTGTAGAATTCGCCTGGCTTCTCTCCCCCCTCTTTTGGACCCAGCTTAAAGCTGTGGGACCCATTTCTGGGCAATAAGCAGACAATAGGGGAATACAGTATTATCATAAAATCACCCCAAGACATGCCCATACGATTGAAGCATCTGGGAACCCAAGATCAGGAGCAGACACTAAAGCTCCTTTTATTGCTTTAAAATCTTGTTCCCTCTCTGGGCCCCATGCAATAGGCTCTATCTTTGTTCTTGGTTGCCTCAGTCAGAGATTTAGTTAGTTCCCTTAACCTAACCTTAACCCATCAAAATGTCTGTCGAATTCATCTAGTCCATGACTTTGGGTTCCATCTGTTATGGTGGTCACTCAGGACTGTGATGACCCACCCTTAAAGGGAAGGAAGGACTTAAGATAAAAGAATTCTTATTGGTTGAAAGGAACAACAAAAGTCAAAAGGTCCCCAAACAATCAGACAGTTTTATTAGTAAATTACACACTTCACATGGAAATTGGTATGTTAATCCCTGACCTACTATATAGGCACACAGCAGTGGGTTTTGGATAAAGGGGTAGTGTGAAAAGGAAAAGAAAAATTAA
Source organism: Gymnorhina tibicen (assembly GCA_013399875.1). Lineage (NCBI taxonomy): Eukaryota > Metazoa > Chordata > Aves > Passeriformes > Artamidae > Gymnorhina > Gymnorhina tibicen. The sequence goes on from VXAZ01001236.1 coordinate 5,164, forward strand.
AGACGTTAATTAAAAAGGGGAGAGATGAATTAAAGAAAGGAAAAGAGAAAAAGAGAGGAAAAAGAGAAAGAGAGAGAGAAAAAAGGGGAAAAGGGATCACCAGCCTGTTGCGGTGAGTGGTTTCCTGCATTGGTATGGCAGGCCGCAGACCTTCCTGGAGAGTGCTGTGGGGTTGTCTCGGGGAGACCAGCCATGCCGCTTCCTGTGGCCCTTCTGGGCTGCCCTGCTTTCATGCTCCGGCCAGCTGTCTGCTCCACAACACGGTGGCGATAAAGGAGGCAAGAATGCTCCCCGCATGGGGACCTCAGAGGATCTTTATTACATGCTGGTTCCCAAAGGCAGAGAGCCAGCACATGGCATGGTTCCCCAAGGCAGAGAGAGTCACATGGCATATAGCCTCGGGTTTTATATGGGGATGAGGGGGGCAGAGAGAGCACATGGACTAATGGTTTCAGAGCATAGGGCGGGTACATGGGTGGAGTTGGGGTAACAGGACCAATGGGGAGAACACGAGGGAGTGGTTAGGACCAGGGGCGGGGGGAGGGAGAGCCATGTGGGAAGGGCAGGCAATTTAGTAAGAAAAGGAATGGGGAAATACAGCACCACACCAGCCCATGCTCCAGTGTCGATCCAGCTGATGGGATGCCAATCCTGGTCTCAGCACCAACCCAGCTGAGGGGATGCCAGTCCTGGTTTCAGCGTCAATCCAGGCGATAAGCATCAATCCAGCTGCATCAGTCTGGCTGATGAGATGTCTAGGGTTCAGGGGACACTGCCTAGGCCTAGAGGGGGTACCTTTTTACAGACAGGTTTCTTCACCCAAAGACAGGTTTCTCACTTTCTATGTAAATTAGTTATCATGCACAGTCCGTTCTTTCACACCTTTCTGGAAATGGGTTGGAGAGCTTTGGGGGCCTTTGGTGGTTCCAATCCCACCTTATAGTCCATGTACACTTCCTGCCAATCATTCCTGCGCTTGCACTGTACTGTGCTATGGTTCTTTCTCACGGAAAACTGCTGCCCTATCTCCACCTGGGCCCCCTTCTCCAGCCACATCTTGTTCTTTCTCATGGCATGTTAATAACAGTAGTCCTTGGTTATTACCAAGTCCTTGGTTAGCTCCACAGCCCTCTGGTAATTGGTGTTTGAGACATACACATTAGCCCCTTATCTTCTGGGAATTGAGAGCTCAAAAAGATCTCACTTTGGACTGCTGTTTATAGGGTTGTTAGGGAGTGGGCTTTAGTCACAGTAATTTTTCATCCTGTCTGCAATTCAAGCTGGTAACTTTCTTTGAAGGTTCAGCAACAGAAATATTATTCCACTTGGGTTGTTATTCAGGCAAGAAAAATAAGTTTCCAAGGCTGTTCATTAAAAAACAGGTGCTCGTTAGACAGCTCTAGTTCCTGGGAACAGACAGTGTTTCTGATAAGCTGGAGAGGGGCTTAGTCCAGCTCTAGTTTGTCAAGGCCAAGGCCTAAGGAGCATTTCTCACATCATAGTGCGGCCTGGGGGGGGAAGAATGCAACTAAAGTTAGCTTCTCTGGGCCTCTACAGGGACAGGAAAGGTGGTGTGTTGTGTAGAGTTACTGGGCACCAAAGCCAGCTCAGTTCAGATCAGGTCAAGTCAGGTCACTGCTGCACTGCAACTGCTTCTTGTACGGCTTCTCCTCCATTGGTTTGGGTGGTTCCTGTTATAGTAATTCCTGTAACATACAACTCAAATCCCCCACTACCAAAAACCAGGCCGTGCAAAACCAGCACAATCCATTACAATCTCCACTCCTGGTCCTTTTGAGCCAGGTTATAGCATTTAACATTGCAATGAATTCCTCCCCTTGTTCCCAGCCCGGCTGCAACAAGGGGTTCCTTCTTGAGTCCACCATTAGTATAGTCCACATCATAGTCCTCCATGGGCTGCAGGGGGACAGCTGCCTCACCATGGGCTGCACCACAGGCTGCAGGGGAATCTCTGCTTTCCCTCCTCCAGCATGAGGTCGCAACCACAGGAAACAGTCTTCCTTGAATTTCTCCAATATGGGTCCTTCCCACAGGCTGTAGTTCTTCACAAACTTCTCCAGTATGGTTCCCCTGTGGGGTCCCAAGTCCTGCAAGCAAACATACTCCAGCACGGGCTTCTCATGGGGTCACATCCTCCTTCAGGCATCCACTTGCTCCAGCATGGGGTCCTCCACAGGCTGCGGGTGGATCTCTGCTCCATTGTGGACTCATTCACATGTCACAGTCCCTTCAGCTCAAGTTCACACTGGAGTTCCAGCCTCTCCAGTACAGCAGCACAGAAACAGCAGCAATGACCTGGCCATCTGCCAGCCCAGGCACATTGCCATGGCTGTTATCAAAGCCTTCCCAGGCACAATACAGTGAGGTGATCAGCAGTACAGCAAGCAGTGAAAGCAAAAAGCGGCCACTAAAAAGCACAAGACTAATATACAGTCAGAAAAGCAAGCCTCATGGCAAGCACATCTACACCAGGTTTATTTTCCATAATTTCAAACACTAAGAGGAACTTGAAACTCCTTTTCACGTGCTAAAAAAAAAGGACTTCAACCTCCCTTCTGTGTGCGGTGCACCGAGGGACTCTACTACTCCTTGTGCGGTATGAGGTACTCCACATCCCCTGCACAGTCCAAGGGATATAAGCCTCTCCCTGTGCAGGTCTCCTAAATCCATCTGCGTCCTAGGACAGACTCGAGCCCTCCCACCTCACACCTTATGGAGGCACCACATCTCTATGTGCGCTTTATGCTGGTTAGGCTGCACACCCGTTCTCAATTCATTACCAATAATTTCACCAAATCAGCACAAAATGCCACACCAACTGAGACACTCAAATCCACCTTTATACAGAATATGCTCAGGGAATTTTAACACTAACCCTTTGGTTCCTTCCTGCTCCAAAGATCCTAGATGAATTCACCCAGTGCTAGCAGTTGGATGTTTGGAGTAGGTAGGCTCCAAAGGCAGTGGCCTAGGATCCCATTTGGGTTGCCAAACTGTTAAGGAATTAAACTTCACCTACTAAAGACATCCATTAAGGTGGTTTTGATAGTTTAGAAGGCCTGAACAAATTGCATTGGACAATCATGTGATGGAAATATTATCACAATAAGTATAGACCAATCTTCTTTTGCTTAAATTTCATCACTTAATATTTATCAAGACCAAGACCCCATTCCCTTAGCCATACTCCAAAGGATACTACCAGGTTTGAACAAGTAGATTATTAGCTCACCATCTACTCCACTTGATTTTACTTGTCAGTTGATTTTGTCAGTGGAACTACACTACTTGCTTTGTGTGCATTTATTCTCCAAAACGCCACCTAGTTTCCTCTGAACTAGCAAATTGTTGAGTTTAAAAGGAGAAGAAACCAGATGTCTACACGTAACAGTCCCATTTTTCATGAGAATTTTTTTGTGTCACAAAAATCAATATGTATCCACAGAGTTTACACAACCTAATAAATGGTCAGTTGATACTGTGCCTCTAATTGTCCTCAACTGGAAGCAAAAATGCTGCCTGTGAGCCAAAGCTGATTAACACTTGGTTGATGAATTTTCATTTTTAAAAGACAAAGAGACAAGAGGGAGCCAAAACAGTTCTGAACTTTTGCAAGGACTGCCTCTGCTTTAGGTGAATGTTGATTTTTCCTACTTTTTGTTTAAAAAAAACCTGGTGATGTCTAATCTTCAGGAATGTACCTCATTATCCAACCCACAAACTGTTGGTAAAACAGTTACTAGTGTAACTGAGAGGAAAATTTGGTCCATATGCTCTGTAATAAGATATCTCACTATCAATAGTTCTTCCTATCGCTCCCCTGCCATATGGCAACTTCACAGGAGAGAACTGAACTGCTTATGTTCTATGTAGAACTTCTTCATTCTGTGCAAAATAGAGTTTTGTTTTATTATCATTCAGATTTAAAAATGGAGGAAGTCCTTTATCCTTTAGCATGGGATTTTCACTTAACTGTAGCCACACAAAAGCTAGGCAACCAATAGAAATTTGTCATCTGAGCTCCTATAGTCACTAGAGGGAGGAAGAAACTTGGAGAGGGTGATTCATCACATCCTATGATAAGATTTGAGGGAAAATTTTATTGTTGTAGACATGAGTGAAAATCTTTATAGTATCCACTGGTCTTAATGGTGTTGAACTGATGAATTGAGCTGCAGACCCAAAGGCAACATTTGAGCTGGTGGATTGAATGGAGACAGGAGACTATTTTCCTGAGCTGCTATTAGCCTGCTCCCTGGAATGTTTCAGCTTGTGGGGGGTAAGCTCTCTCCAAATAACATCAGAGCATGACTCAGTGGGCATCATGAACCAGAGACAGTTTTCAGTCAGCAAGACACAGATAAGGCTGTCCTGTTTCAGGTAGGAAATTTAGCCCTAGTAAGACAAACCATGCCATATGCTTGCTTCCAGGGTCAAACAATGGATGCTGGCTCATTTTATTTACTGATGGAGATATAACCAAAGAGCTATAGGCAGTGAAGAAAGCCATATAGGAGAATGAAAGATGAACTTGAGGGGGTTTCATTTGTATTGTCTGAAACTAGGACTTGGATGCAAGTAGGAACCCGAGACAAGAACCACTGTTAGTGACTTTTCTTATTAAGCAAATTTTAAAGACACTCCTTCCTTGATCTGGTGCTAGAGTGACTGACAGTGACTATGAAAAACAGTATTTGTAAAGAAAAACTTCCAGGACTCGCTATACTTAAATGACTTTCTAAAACCAGTCACCCCACAGATGCCACTTGAAGCCATGATTCAGAAACTGATGTCCAGAAGGTTTGTACCCAATAAAATACCCAATTTCTGAGCTCTGACTGCTGGATTTTAAAGACTTGGGACAACTCTGCCTTAAAAATACTCACCATTCACCACAAAGAACCCAGATCCAGCAACAAGCAGTGCAAAGTGTTTTAGCCACTTTCAGCCACTGTTATGAGATCCAGGGACCATGGGATAAATTCAGATGAATAATCTAAGTTGTTTCTAGGGAATGTGCTAACTGCCAGGCTATTCATTTTTATGCACTAATAGTTTCCATACTAGCTAACTGACCAGCATCCCTGATGTGTCACATCAATTTTCTTATTAAATACAAAAATAATGAATGTTAGGAATGAGCCTAGAAAGCTCCTCATCTCCCAGACTGGGTCTTGGTGCCAAGTGTCTGGCTGGCATCGTGTCCAATATTCTGCAAACACCATCTGCATGAGCTTGTTGGTTGTGTAACTCAAAGTCAGTGAATGTTGTGATTTGCTGAGTAGCGCTGATTAGAGCTGTTTTGCCAGAGGGAGGCTTTACAGCATGTGAGAGAGACAGCCATGACATGTCTTTCCCAGGAAAGGGAAGGGGTACTGTAGGCAGGAGTACATAATTTTCAGGAATGACTGGAGAGATTTCCCTATCTCCCCCCCTCCCCC
>VXAZ01001238.1:9197-32802 GCA_013399875.1 Gymnorhina tibicen
CAGAGCTGGTGAAGTGTCTGGAGGACACCCTCTGTGAGGACCAGCTGTGGGAGCTGGGGGTGTTTAGCCTGGACAAAAGAAGGCTCAGGGGAGACCTTATCACTCTCTGCAACTGCCTGAAAGGAGGGTGTAGCCAGGTGGAGATTGCCCCCTTCTCCTAGGCAACAAGTGCCAGGACAAGAGGAAATGGCCTCAAGTTTCACCAGAAGAGGTTCTGATTGGATATTAGGAAAAACAGGCTGCCCAAGGAGGTGGCTGAATACCACCATCCCTGGAGGTATTTAAAAGACATGTAGGTGTGGCACTTAGGGATCTGGTCAAGTGGTGGACTTGGCAGTGCTGGTTTAACAGTTGGACTTGATGATCTTATGGATCTTTTCCAAGCTAAACAATTCTATGATTCTTCAACTTCATTGATGTCCCATGGAATCCCTGGAAACCTTCATTTCTGGGGTATGATCACATACTTAAGTTCTTTGTTCCAAAACTCCTGTCCTACTCTAGTGCCTGCCTCTCCAGTCAGGGTACAGATCTGTCTTGGATGGGCCACCAAAGCCTTGTTTTACTCCTTTGAAACTAGCAGGCACTCTCAAAATGCTGGGACACTAGAGGTTTTGGTTGTACAAATGAAGTTCTTGAGGCAGTTTCCTTAGCAGAAAGCCACTGTGAAATGGCCCATGTGATCCCACAAACAATGCCTATCACTCATGTGATTACCTCTTGCTGACCACATTAGATTTTCCCTAAGGAAAGAAGTACATGCTCCTCACTTCATTTTAAAGCAGCAAGCAGCCACAAAGCTTCCCATATTGTGAATATGTTCCACATATTCTAACAAGAGTACAAGAAAGAAAAACAAGCCTGTGAAACTTGCTTTTGTCTTGAGTAGACAGTTACTTTAATTGCACAGCACGTCCTGACTCCAGTCCTCTCCTTTCTGCTCATGCTGATCCATTACTGCATAGCTGGCAGGTCTGTCTGAACACGGGCGTGATGGCTGTGCTCTTTCTCTGGTCAGGAGCTGCAGTCAAATCAGTATAGTGATAATAATCTTAAAATAATAAAAATAAAAGGAAGAAATGCAGATGATCAGGTTTTGGGGTGTGGGTGGGGGAGGTAATGACAGCTAAAGAAGACTGCATTAATCACTCTCCATAATACTCCCAAAAGTATCTTGCCAAGGCATTAATTTTAATCTTTACAAGTTGAATGATTGCTGCAGGGTGCATTTAACTTTTCACCTCTGATGGAGCAGCCCATTTTGGGAGTTAAAGATCTCCCTGTTTATCCTTTCTGTGGAATCTCGCTCCATTTCATCTGTGCAGTGCACTGTGTACTCTGCTGGAAAAAAAGTAAAAAAAAAGAGGGGGAAAAAAGTCACTGTTAGTATCATGAGTTGTTTTCTTTTCACTTGAAAGGGAATCTTTGCTCCTTTCATGACTCAATGTGTTTTATGAATCCAGTCCCCTTGACAGAGCATTCACGCTTCAACGAAGGAGCTGCAGCTCTCACCAAACAAGGGCAACTTGTTTTAAAGCCTTCTCTGTCCTGGAGTAGCTTGTCTCTTGTGACTGCCACAAGATATGTCAAATTGGGTTAACTGCTGTCCCGTTATTATTGTAAACTGCACTGTCTGATAGTAAGACTGGTTGAGATAAGCCAGTCTGCTGAACAGGCATAACATTGTGAAGTCCCACTCTGGGACAGATTATAGGAAAGCAGGGCATTCTTTCAAATGAAAGTCTCCAGATGGAATATTGGCAACTGTAGGGAATTTGACTGGCAATACCCAAGATGGTCTGATCATAGGCATCATATGACATTGTTTTCTGCCTTTCTCAAGGGTTCCTGTATGTGGCTGTCAGTCCTTCTCTTGAGAGGCTAGGCAAGTGGTTACCACCAGTACTCGGAAGATTAGGATCTGCCAGTGACAAGCCACTTTACTTCCCTTGCAGGCTGACCAAAGCACAGACACCATGAAGAAGCCCACGTTCCAGTGGCCCAGTGCACAGATTTTGGGTTAGGATTAGCTCTGCTCTGGCTGCATGTTACAGCTAATGCATTTGGGGAGCTGATTCTTGTTTCTTCTTTCTCTCTCAACCCTTGTTCGGGCTGAACATTCAGAATTGCTTTGCTGCCATTTCAGATGGTCAGGGAGGAGATCAGGTTTCCAAGAGAGTTCATTCAGGTTTGTATAGTCTCTGCCACTTGCCTCTGAAAATTCTTCTGGAATATGTGGGCCACAAAATATGGAACAGCACATGTGGAGAGTGGCAGCTTGAGGGAACTTGGAATAAAGAATATGTGAGGACCTACTTCTTCCATTCCTGTTAAAAAAAACATTCTATCTACAACAAGATGGATTATTCCTTCCAAAAAATCCAAACCCACTTCAAAGACAGCAACAAGAACAGGCAACCTGAGCCACAAACCTATGTAATTTTTTTGTGCTTAGGGAATAAAAAACTTTTCCCAGCAGCACCCATCATATTATTGTGGAAACTATTTCTGTGAACTGGACTGCCTCTCCTTATGTTCTCTACAGGGAGTGGGGAAAAGATGTAGAGCAGCATTAGACCCCTCTTTGGCCTTGCTGTGCCAACAGACACCTCCCCGGTTGCTGTAGTATTGGGCGGGTGGAAGCTGTTCAGGCCCTTTTTCTGTTCAGACATCCTTCAGGCGGTCTTCTCTCACCTTTGAAGCCTACCTGGGTACCTACATAGATTCTTAAGTAAAAAACCAAAACCCAAATGCTTAATACTTTTACCACTGCATGCAAGGATCTGTCTACTCTTTAAGTGGTGGGTCTAGCAGAGTACAGGCTAAATGGACTGCATCAGGGTACACCTGCACCTCTCACGTGCAGAGTTCCTCACTATCGATGCCTTCCATCCTGTCTGTGATGCTGAGGTGCCTGGAGTGGGTTCTGAAGGTAATGGAGAACTGTTTTGTGCCCCTGGTGGTCTCAGCTTCCTGACCATCAGCCATACAGGTGGTCAGCACAGCTGGCAAAACTTTGCATTAGTTTCCATCTTCATATGTCTTAGCTGCCTGAGGCCGCTGCTAGTCCTGGCATCCAGAAAGTCCTGTCCATGCTGCTGTCCACGCATCTTATTTCCCTTGTGCAATTGCTCTGCTGCAGTTAGACCCACCTGTGGTCACAAAGAGCTAAACTACTGTCCTCCTCAGGTACCAGATTCTGGGTGTTAAATACCTCTGGACTAGCTGTGAATAAGCAAACTTCTAGTTGCTAATCAAGGACTTACACTTACACTTTCCGTACAGGACACCACTGTAAAAGATTAAATTCCCACCTGCTCTGCTGCAGCAGGCGGACTCTACCCCCCACATTTTTTATGCACTAAACCAATGATAAACCCAATGTACTTTGGCATATTAAAACCTGTGAATGGGAATGTTCTTGCTGCTCCCTGGGACTGATGATTTGTCAAGGAATAAGTTCAGACCATTCCCTTTTCAGGGAACAGGGGATTTTACTTTTCTGTCTTTATTTAGAAAGAAGCACATCAAAATTTTCAAGGTAGAGGTGGAGATAAACTGCAGAGTAAACAAGAGATAGGAGTGATGCTGGGAAAAGGCGCTGCTTGGCTGGGAAGTTGAAACAGTCAGAAGAGTGAGATAGCTGGCAGTATGGTTGGGTGGGCACATAGGTGTGCATGTTTATGTTACACATATGTAGTTTCTTGGCTTTATCCCCGTTCACCCATAAATAAGTCAGAGATTTTGCTTGTGCTGTGTGCAGACATGGTGCCTGCTGTCTCACCGCCATCTAGCCTGTGAGAGCTTTACTGTGGCGTGAGGACCCAAGTAGGGATGATCAGGGCTTGTTCATGAGTGTATGGCCAACATGGTGTGCCACTCAGCATCACTGCTGCCAGCATGATTCAGGGAAGTGGGTGCTGGATGCGCAGTGACTTCAGCGATGATGTCTGAAATGGGGGAAGACTGTAATTAGTCTTCTGCAGCTTGAAAATACTAGCTTACTGCTGAGGCACTGTTGATTTCCTGGTGTAAGAGGGCTGTGCTCAGTCTGTGCAGCGTGACACTGTATGGTGTGGAAGAGTGCACACAAACAACAGGAACGCCTCCTTCTGCACCTGCCTGGCTCCTTCCTCAGCTGGGGCTGGACCCTCGGGGCACTCAGCAGCACCCCAGGAAGAAATGTCCCCAAGCAATGTGCAAACAGCACCTTGCAAGCATGAAAAAGTGATTTGCAACACCGAGTGGGCAAACTTGTGTCTGCTGGCCAGACCCTTTCTGATCCGGTCACTAGGGGGTATATTGCTTCTTTGTGTGAACACACTGCTCACATGCTATTAATAGGAACGGCATGTTTTTGCACCAAGAGAGTAGCACTCCCCAAAGAAAATAAAAAAATTGCAAATGGCCCTGAAAGCTTTCAGTGAATCACCACTGTAACTTCCAGAATTTCAATGGTCTCTCAAACCTTGGCAAAATTTTTATATGCTGAAAGTCCTTAGGAACAGGACTCAGTACGGGTACTCAAGATTCAGAGTTTGGGATTTGGCTTATGGGGTTTTTTTCCCACTTGGTGTGATGCCTGTACCAATTTGCCACATTGTAATAGTTGAAAATCAGGTCTGCAACAGGCGGTTTAGGCTAGGGTTTCTTTGACTTTACAGTCCATCTGGAAGAGTACACTGGAACAACTTTGAAACAGGAAAGCCTCAGTCCTTCAAAGAGTTGACTTCAGTCCGTGTTGTCCAGAGGTTGTGGAAATGTCATGTAGTTTACTTATAAAAATAATAACATTTCTAGAATAGGGTCGTCCAGAGGATCTTGAATCAGTTTGCATTCTTCTCTTTTAACAGATGTTCATCTTCCTGTTCAAGCCAATATTTTATCTGTAAAAGCAGCAATTCACTAGTCAAGAGATATAACAATAGTCTGAATTCCCTAAATAGGCTATACTAGAGTTAATATAGGAGACTTTTTCCTCTCCCTCCTCTCCCTGTCCCTGCAGCAAGGTTGGTAGCTCAGCCTCAGGGCCTGTAGCGGATGAACAGGGGAAACCTGCTGGTTTTCAGTGCATATGACACTGAAAAAGGCAATCCAAAGCTACAGTCAAACAAAATGCACAACCAAGTGCATAGTGAAATATTTTACTTCAGATGTCCAGGCTGGTTATGTTCACATCTCCCAGCAGTACCTCCACACTGTGTAGAGCAATGCTCTGTGGGCCAGGCGAAGGTCTCACACTCAGCAGAGGTGTTTGGGGAGATCAGAGTGTTGTTAGCTCTGCTGCAGCACCACGTAGGCATGTCTGTGCTGCTGATCTTACATACAGCCAGCCTGGTCATCGCTGCTTTCCCCCATGGCAGCTCACAGCTCTGAGGTGAGAGGTGTCAGAGCACCGCTCTCATCTCTGTGACCCCTTGGCCTGACGCCATCTCTCAGGGAAACACCACAACTCCAGGAAGGCACTTAACTGGGATGGAGGAAACGTTTATACAGGTTTTGTCCTCTTTTCCATGTCAGTCAGTGGTGGGACCTCTCCTATTTTGATAAGACAATTAGTGCCCATTCAGATCAGGACATATTTTCAGCTTTTGGCATTTACTTCTTTCTCCCGAAGCTTTCTTGGATGGGCAGTGAGGGAGGTTCCCAAATTCATTAAGGAAACATTTGCTTGTTGGCCCTCTGCTGCATGTGAAAGATACAGACTAAAATCTGTAAGACAAAGCATCAAATTTATGAGCATTTTCAAGTTAGACTATGATTCTGACTCATGAGGTCTAAATATTTGGGGCTGGCAATGTATGTAAGCCTCTTTCTCCACCCTCCAACCCTTGCTTTTCACTCCCTCTCCAGCTCCAGTTTAACAGCTGCCTTAGGAATTTACCACTTGGACTCTCTGTTGTTACTGCAATCACGGTTAGCTGAATCTTTTTTGTGGAGGGGAGGGTGGTAGTAGTCTCATTACAAATTTCTGTGGCTATTTTTAAACTGCATGAATTGCTAATAAACTAATAGCTGCTGATTTCTGAGTTGTTGATTTGTCTGCTTGTTCATAAGCAGGAACACAAACTGTCTCCATTTTTCCAATTCTGTTTTGCATGCTTTTATCCTCTGATGTGGACTAGGGGCCCTGCCATAACTCAATTTAATTTGAAGCAGCCAGCGCATTAGGACTGGAAACCTGACCACTGAGTCAATTACGTTCAGAACATTTTAAAATCATGCTTTGTCCTGGTACTAACCCTCACAATGGCTTCATGCCACACACTGGCAAGATGTAGCAGGCAATGAGAGTAAACATATTGCATTTTTTTAGGATTAGACACACTTCCTAGGGGAATTTAGGTCAGATTCTGACCTTAACAGGATCTGGTCTAACTCAATGGGTTTTCATGGCATCCTTCTGAAATTATTTGTCTAAAAATCTTTTTTTGTTTGTTTTGAGATGCACTTTAGGCCCTAGAAGGACCTTCTTGTTCGCAGAAAGTGCAACTCACCTCAGCACAGGAGGTCTGTGCAAATGCACTGGGCCATGAGAAACGGCTTGAGAAGCAGCAAGTCAGTAGTCTTTCTGTGCACAAGGTGAATTAAACAAAAGAATTGTGAAAGTAATGAATTAAACATTCTTATAAATTGGAAGAAGCCCATGTTGACCATAGTCTAATTTATTTTACCTTATCTTGATGTCACTAAGAAGAATCTAGAATACAGATTTCTAGTTTTGAAAAATGTTTTGCGCCTCTTGAAAAAACAAGGTTGCTGAAACCACTGTAAAAGATAAAACAAAGCCAACATAAAATTAATGGCAAGGCAGTACTTTTTCACACAGGACATTATCAGAACTTGTTGCCATAGGATGTTTTATGGCCCAGATACATAAAAGGTAAAAAACCCCTAATCCCCTAACAAGGTATGAGAAGTTTCCAGTGTGCTTCCTGATGGCCTGGGTGTGATCTCTGGCTCAAGAAATCATGGCTGGACTGTGGGTAAAAAGCTCAAAAAGAATAATGTTTCCCCTTGACAGCTGTCAATAGCCTCCGGCAAACAGGGTATTGTGATAGATGGACCTCTATTATAATTGTGAATACTTTATATTCTCATGAAAAAAAAGATGGAAGTTCTGTTGGAAAGGTGGTCTTCCTTTATGCCCTGGGGTGAACTTTAAAAGTACCAGAGCTAACTGTTTTATTTTTAAAACATTATTATATCTGTTTTTTGAATATTTGAAGTGAATTTTCAGAACAAATATACCAGTGATTTTTACAGTAACACAAAATTCAGCTAGTTGTCTAACTTGAAAATCAAGGAGCACATTCATGGTTGTTTCTTAAACTGTTTGAAGTAATTTTTTCCTGCAAAAGAATAAGGTGGGGTTTTTTTGTTTATTTGTTTGTGTTTGTGTTTTTCTTAAGGAAATTCTTCTAACTTTGAAAACTTTTTGGGGTGCTGGTCAGAAAGCCACTAAATGCTCAGGTAGTTTTACTCCCTAGATATGCCATATCATGACCTCTTTGAAGAGAATTCTTGCATGTCAGTGTAGATCTGCCCAAACTCTGTGTTATCCTGATTAGTACCATAAAGAAGAATATTCCTTCTCTCTCCCTCTAATGACCTATCTAGACATATTTCCCCTGGACCTAAAACTGCACTCTCCTATTCAGCTTCTGTAGGAGTTAGATGTCTGTAAAGATTTGAGTGGTGAGTTATTAGACTTGAATGGCCTTTTACTTGAAGAAGTCAAGAAGTGATTTTCCTAAGTGATTTTTAGTCTGACACAATTCCTTCTAAGGGATGGGGATCCTTTTAGGTTCTGGCACAGGTAAGTTCCCTTTAGTGTGAGTCTGTAGGAGAGATTTCCAAAGGTAAGTGTAAAATTATACTATTGCCTCATTGGCAGATGAATAAAAGTAAGTTAGCTTGGCATCCTTTTCTGTTTTTCAATAATCTTTTCTGAACTTAATTACCTGTAAATTATATGACCCCAGGGCAGGTTGGACAATAGAGAGGAGACCAAGGCAATACACTTCCCTGTTAGCAATCACAATAGTGATCAAGCAGCCTGATTAATTTTGATTTGGCATCAGGAAGCAGCTGGCATTCTAAATTCTCCAGCTTGTTTTCACCATGTCTCTGTGACTCAGACCTACTGCATAACTTTTCAGACATTGACAACAAGGACTGAATAATCCTTCTTCAGATCTGGGGAGGGCAAAGAATATGCAGCACATGCCACACTCAACACTGCACAGGGGACGGACCTTCTCAAAATTTTAAAGACAAGAAAATGTGCTGCTTGGGGACATGGTTTAGTGGTGGACTTGGCAGTGCTGGACTAACCATTGGATTCAATGATCTTAGAGGTCTTTTCCAACCTAAGTTAGTCTATGATTCTAATGATGATGGGCAGTGGCATAGCTGTCACTGATGACACGGAGTGGGGCACAGCATGAGGTAGAAGCTGATTGCTGGCTCCTTATTGCTGCCAAAACACCATCCAGGCCTCCCTTCTGCATGGGGTCCCCCAAATTCTAGTGGAGGAACATATCTCTCCCCACCACTATTATAAATTCTCTCCATTTTTGCTGTACCCATTCCCTGCTGACTCAGAGCTGTGAGATTTGCCACAGTATTTCGCACTTACCATAAAACCTGAAAAGGGCATTGATCTGATTTCTAGGTCTGAAATAATCAGTTCTAAACAACAGAGCATTAAACATTCACGGAGTCCAGGATGGTGTGACCGAAACTCTGGCTGCCCTTTGGCCAGAGCAGATCATCACCCAGCTGGCACCTACTGATGAGCTCAGCACTGCAGTCCTTCCCTTTCCTCCATGCAGTCTCTGCTGGTGGCATCTGCCAGCCCTAGGGCTGTACTCCTCTAGGGAGTGCCTGTTTCTGAGCCTTCAGCCTCACCTCTGCAGGAGGTGCCACCGCTGCAGGAAGGCACTGGGCACTAGAAGAGTTTGGGGAGAAGAAAGAACAAAAAAATAAAATCACTGCTTCAAAAAGTTGGCAATGAGGTGAATGCTCAGCTCCGCCTCAGCATATCTGTCCAGTGGTTTGCACCCAGAGAACGAGCCCTCGCCTCCCTGCTGCACATCATGCCCAGGGAGGTGACAGTGTTGCAGTTTGCAGGTGCTCATCTGGGGTACCTCTCTTGTGGGGGACCTGCCTCAGGGCAGGGAGTTTTTCAACTCTTTCAACTCTGTGAAGCCTCTCCGCTCTTACATTGTCAAGAAGGCCAGGTTTTATTCAGTGAGTCTCAAAATCAGCACTCCAGGTGTAGAGCTGGGAAGTGAGGCCAGGGATCTGGCTTGGTAGGAAGCCCGGGTGCTGCAATGGCTGTTGTTCACTCCAGCATGGTCAGCTGCTGCTGGCCCACCCAGCACTGCCTCTCTCTTTTTTATGCTCAAGTCATGTACACCAGGAGCATTTTGGCACTTTCTCTTCCCCCAGCAGTAGCCAGGTGCTGAGCGCGGTCCCCCTGCACCTGCAGCGCCCAAGGCAGGTGGCTGCCTTTGGCTGGGAGAAGTGGCACCGTCAAATATCTGGTTTCCTTCCAGGGTGGGCCCTTTTTTCGATGACATGAGGGCACTGTGCCCTTGACCAACATGTATTTTAAAATTAATTTAAAGAAAACAGCCATTGTTCTTCATGGCTAGCTGGCCCCTGGCCCCTCTACAAGAAAACATGGTGGGACGAAAGCAGTGTCGATGAGCTTCTTCCTCTACATTCTTAAAGATCTTGTTCATTTGACAAATGAGCTCCTTGCAGCAGATGGTGGGGAAAAGGACTGTGATACAGGGTGAGGAGGGGTGGAGTGAGTAGCCAGAGGTGAAAACAGGGCTCAGAGAAGAATACATATGTACTATCAAAATAAAGGAAATTTATGGAAACAGCTATGGAAACCCAGCATGAATGTGGAGATCTAGATGCTGGGCCTGCCATTTCTCCATGCCAGCCTAGGAGAACACAGCTGCAGCAACAGTGTTGCAGGAAGACTACTGGGGTCTGTGGGCTAATGAAAAACATCTTCACTCATTGGTGTCATTGGCCACAGTTTGCCCCACTCGAAGATCAAATGTCCTGAATCAGCGCAGAGTAGAACCTTGACACCGACAGCTTTATCCTTGTGGTTTGTTGTGCGTAGTACCACACTTGCTGATTGAATTGGTGCCAGGTTGACTTCAGTGGGATGTCCCTCCTCTTCCAGGAACATAGGTATGTTGGCAGTTCTGATGAGGCAGCCAAGGGAGAGTTAATCCAGTCCCTCCAACTGATGAGTAGGCTGCTTCAGGATACACAAGGCAAGGGACTGGTCCTATTTTTCAGTGTGTTTCTCTCTTGCTGGTGCTTCTTTACTTTAGTTCTACCTTCTCTTTAAGCATGATCATCCTAAGCAGTCATGAACATGAATAAGATGGCAATATCATGCATTTTGCTTTGAAATTACCACAACAGAAAGCGCTCAGTAGCCTTTCTTTACTTTTAAAAATGGTGGTTTTTATAAATTTCAGTCATTTTGAGAGTTTGTTTGGAATTGTTTTTCTCCTCTTCCATTCCTTCTTTTCTAAGAAATCTAGAGGTACACAGGTATCTATTTTTGACTGTGGAATACAGTACTTTTTTCAATATCCCAAAGTATCGCAATGACCTGTGGGCACTCTGGGAGGCACACGAATGCCAACTTGCTTATGCTATATTTTGACATGAAGTGTCCTTAAAAATAGATACCTTGTCCCTTCAGAACACAAACGGAAAGCTTGACCTTGTGTGTAGCCAGAGGCCAGTACTGGAAGCATGCAGATAGCAGCTCTGAGGTGTGCAGAAGCCTACAGCTGTCAGGACACCCAGGAGCTACTGGCCTGTCAGCCTGACCTCTGTACCTGGGAAGGCCGGAACAGACCCTCCTAGAAGCTGTGCTAAGGCACATGGAGGACAGGGAGGTGATTTGGGACAGCCAGCACGGTTACACCAAGGGCAAGGCCTGCCTGACCAACTCTAGTAGCCTTCAAGGACAGGATGATACATCAGTGCACAAGGAAAGGGCTAGAGATGTCATTTCTCAAATACAGCCTTGATTTGATGTGTGGACTGTTAGAAGGATAAGAAACTGGCTGGGTGGTTGCATCCAGAGGGTAGTTGTCAGTGGCTCAGAGTTCCTCCTGGTGGACATCAATGACCCTCAGGGCTCCACATGTTGAGCAGTACTGTTTACTATCCTTATTAACCACACAGAGGGATCAAGTGCACCCTCAGCTAATTTACAGATGGACTTTTTACAAG
This sequence comes from Gymnorhina tibicen, assembly GCA_013399875.1. Classification (NCBI taxonomy): domain Eukaryota; kingdom Metazoa; phylum Chordata; class Aves; order Passeriformes; family Artamidae; genus Gymnorhina; species Gymnorhina tibicen. The sequence continues at coordinate 20,484 of VXAZ01001238.1, forward strand.
AGCATGTAGTGACAGAACAAGGGGGAATTGCTTCAAATTGAACAACAGTAGGTTTAGATTAGATATTAGGAAAAAATTCTTTATGTGAGGGTGGTGAGACACTGGAACAGGTTGCCCAAGGAAGTTGTGGATGCCTCATCCCTGGCAATGTTCATAGCCAGGCTGGACGGAGCTCTGGGCAACTTGGTCTAGTGGAAGGTGTCCCCATTCATGGCTGGGGGCTTGGAAATACATGATCTTTAAGGTCCCTTCCAACCCAAACCATTCTATGATTCTCTGATATTACTCTATCTTGGTACCCTCCTTGCCCAGGCAGGCAATTGACAGGCTGCTCTAGAAGTTCTGAGGTGTTTTCCTTTGGCTTCAAAGATTGGTGTAGATCTACACCTATTTCAACTAACTGGAGCAGAGCCTTAAAGCCATAATGGTCAGTTAATTTGAAAAACTCATTAGAGTGCTGACGGAGTGGAAGAGCAGGCACTATCTGAACCAAAAATAATTTATCCATCGAATATTTCATAATCTTTCTTACTAAGAGGAAGGTGAGTAATTGTATTCTTGGGGAGTTTTGCAAAGATTGCACCTAGCATTCACAAGAGAACAAGCAGGAAAAGTTTGACTCTTCCAACACATACTTTTCTTGCTTGAGTTGAGGCACAACAAACTCAACAGTCACAAAGCAGAGGTGGTTGACAGTGTGGGGTGACACAGTCAGAGTCCTTTCCTGGAAGTGGGTCTGAGGACTGCTATAAACTTTATGCTGTGATATGTTGATTCAAAATAAACCCAGACCGTGTGTGTAAAGTTACAGGGAGGTATTGAAAAGCAAATGCCAACATCTGTGCCCTAAAGAAAGTGTCATTTGCTGGTAGAGACCTTGCAAACTATCCTGTCATGTGCAGTCTCTGAGCTGGGATCTGTAGTCAACACAAGATGACATGCATGTGTATAATAGAAGAAGTCATCACTCAGTGCCCTGGTGACCCCAGGGCCCTGGCTGTCAGCTGCCAGGAGAGAAGTTGGAGGCTGTCTGGTGCTGTGCAGAGCAGGACTGCACTGGTAACTTGGAAAGAGGTGCTTTGCCCATGCACCATCTAAATATGCTTCTGTCTGCAGGAAATCATCAGGGACCCTTGCTGCTGGTCACTGCTGCTGCAAGCCTTGTCTCTGAGCCTTCTGCATCAGGTTTTCTGTCCCTAAACCTGGTCCTTGTGGGCTCCATCACGTGAAAGCACCTGAAACTTCAGGATAAAAGCAGCTGGGGCAAGGGTAAAAGCTCACTGTTGGAAGTGTAACAGCACCCTCCATCGCATACTTAGCACCATCCTTTCTTACCTTGTCTTGAGTCCTCAAGCAGATTTTGCAGCTTCAGCATGTTAATTTTTTTTGGCATTTGCCTGTCACAAATAATTAAAAGTGATGAATATTTTTGTTTGAACTAGTCCCAGATCAACGAAAAAAGAAAATAGAGCCCATATTGGGAGTGAAAAGCTCTAGTACAGTACTTAAGTTAATATGAAGCATATGTGCAGGCCTGAAGTAAGCAAATAAAACTTGCTTAGTTACTAAAGGCTTTTCAGAAGCACAGGCAGCTGGCAGCTGATCTGCCCAGGTATACCATGCAATAGGAATTACTCATATGTCTAGAATTAAGCAGTGTGTGTTGTCTTCTGGTGGATTATGGTCCGTGTGTTCTATTCAGAGAAAAATGGTTCCAGAAACAGCTTGCACAAGTATTCTATGTTGTCTCCAGATATTCTCACTTACAGAAGTTTTCTAGATAATTGCCTATGTAGATGCTTGGGCCTTATGCATAGGCAACAGGTACATTTTTTCAGGTACTACCTTAAAATGGGCTTTCAAGTAGAATTCTATTTAATCCCCTAGTGCCTTTTTTCCTTATGTTGTGAGTCTATTTCTGAAGCAACAACTATGACTAGTCACAGCATGATATGGAACAAACAGTAGTAGGAGCTTGGAAAATACTTTAAAGAGTTAAAAAATACCATGAAATAAAATGAGACATCCATGAATAACAAGGAATGTATCGTTGGACTATTTTCCATTTTCCATTTCATAAAATGAACCTGAATTTTCAGTGATTTCTTTCATTCTACTCCTAGAAAGTACTCAACATTCCCTACTAAATCCCTTAGGCCCCCAAAGGTCCGTACAAGGCGCCACTCAGCCGTTGTACCTTCCTTGTTTGCCAAAATGGCAGCTTTATCACTGTGGCACAGATCCTGGCTCATTGTGCTCTTTGTGCTGTTCACAACAAGTAAGCCTTGAAGCACCCATAAATGCTGTAGGCCGTATACAGTCATAGTGCAAATCAGAGAAAAATGGTATGAATAGAATTTGAACTCTGATTTAGCCTATGTCCTGTAGAAAAATGTAAGCATTTGGAAGATTTATAAGATTGAAAGGTTTGGGACTACATGTGGCTGACAGTTCTGACTGAGCTCAGAACTTTGTTGGGCTTCAGTGGGCTGAAGGATTGCTCTCTCTTATGGGTGGAAACCTTTCCCCTTGGGATGTGGTCAGGAAGGAGAGTCAGCACATTATGCTGTGGCTGGATATTGGAAACTGTGTGCCTAAGAGTGTGCCTCCTCTGGCTCCCCACCCATGAGTGTAGGTGGTCCCATTTGGGGTGATTGGCTCTTCCCAGACAATTGGAAAAAGACCATGGCTGAGGCTGAGTAAACTGTCCCTTTTCAGGGTATTTCTGAGGCCTCCCTTCTAGAAGCAATGGGAGGAAAACGCATGTTATCTTGTCAAATGGCATAAAGCAATTAGGTTAATTTGAAAAATGTTGAAATCTAGACCTTATTTATCTTCCAGCTCATTCTGCCCATATTTTATTGTCTGCATTGTGCAGACACACTGGAATTAAAAGAGAAAAATAATTGATTAGTGTAACAGCATGAATCTTACTTAAACCCAGGTGGCTGAAAGCTAAGTATGAAACCATGTTTGAGGTACGTGTGGTTTTGCCTAAATCAAGTGGCAAATGGGAGACTTCAGATTGGAGGGGCCAGGCCTTCATCACAATGTGTTTCATGGTGCAAATTAGTTTTGTGCCATTTGTTCCTCTCTCTGCTAGATGTTGGAGATGTGGTCCACTCACCTCAGGGACAGAGCTGAGCAATAAAGAAGGAAGAAAGAAAACCAAAGACACAGCCATGCAGGAGTCACTGCACCAGGCTGTAATTCCATGCAGCTCTGCAAGGGGACCCGTGAGGTCCCCCTTGCCCTGGTGTGGGCAAGGCAAGATGGGTGCTGAGGAAATCAGTCTCCCTGGACGTGAGCCACCTTCCACATGACTTGGAAACACCGAGGTCCTTGTTGCTCTCAATGCACCTAGGATTACCCCCATGGAGCCAAATTTGTGTACAGCATTGAATTTTCAGAATGCCAGCGGTAACCGAGGTTAAATAAAAATCCTTTTCCATTAAAAGACAGAAATGTAGCTTATGACCTCTTCCTTTCCCCAGAAGCGCAAGCTGAGACATTAATTTTAAGTGCAAATATTCCTTATCCACTGCTAATTGGGGATTGGGACAAAGAAAGCCAATGTGGGAGGCACCAGAGCCTGTGTTCAGCATTGGCAAAGTCATTCATTTCTCACAGATGAGGATGAAGGTAGAAATGAACTTGCTTTTGATGTCTAGATCTTGAGAAGGGTTCAAGACAACAAAGGTTGTTAAAATTAATAAACTCAGCCCCTTGATACTGATTTTAGTGGTAGTAATTCCTGGGGTTTTCAGCCTGGCAATTATCCATAAAGTCAGCACAATTTTGTCTTGTAGAATAGGCAAGCTCTTTTGCTGTCTTATGAGCAGGCAGAGACAAGTATTAAACATGGCTGGTCTGTTGAAGAGATTATTACTTATAGGTATGGAGTCTTGTGTGAGTGACACAGTAGTTGCAAATTACAAAAGAAAAGCTCCCACAAATCAGAAGTAGGTAATTATTTCTTCCAGCATTTACATGAAAGTGGATTAATTGTGTCGCTTGCACACAGTGAAGTAAAAGTACTATTGACCAGCTGCAGGAAGATTGTCGTTTTTAGTTCTTTTTAGAGTGCTGACTTTTTACTATTTCATTTCTTAAATTCTCAAGTACATATTAAATCTCATGAAGATTATAATCACCATATCCAGAGGTCGCAATTTTGAATACTCAACTTTTAGGCAGACAGAGCCAGATTTTCATAGATACTTCTATACTGTATTTTGGACATGAGGCTGAGCTCGCTAGCTTAGACAGAAGACACACAGTTGTGGATGCTAGAAGACTTTGGGGGAGAATGGATGGAAAAGACTCAAAAGAAGGCTAGGATCTCACCATCTGTTGACACAGCCCTAGGTGTGCTTCTGTCTGATTTGGTACACCCAACTGCAGTTTGATGCATTACTGGCCAATAAGACAGGAGGTCTCTCTTGGAAGGACTATGCCATGGGGATAAACAGGGTCTCGGCCAGACCTGTGCCGTGTCCAGCAATATGGGGCACCCAAAGCAAAAGTTCAGGAACATGCTTCCTTGTGCACTTCCTTAAGGAGAGTGCAGGCATATAAACTGAGATCTAAATTTGGGCTTGCAGAGTCAGTCAGCACATGGGTCCCAGGTATTTTTCTCACAATTTTGACTGTTGAGTCCATTGAGGATTTTCTTTGTTTAATCATGTTGTTTCATCATCATCATCTTCATCCTGATGAGTGCTGTTGGGGAATGGGCCACAGTGATAGCGCTTCAGTTCTACTGCAGGTCTCTCTAAAATGGTCTCTGGAAATGGTCTCTGCTGCCAGCTGGATGCCTATCACCAATGTAGACAATGCTAGTGGAGAAAGGAAAATTAAATATTTACATAATAAAAGTAGATATTAGACTCATTATTGCTTGAGTTGTTGAGAATTAACTGCGACACAAATGCAGAGATAAGACTAAGTTGCTTCAAGGAATGGCTGGGTGCTCACGGCTGTCAACTTCTTTCACCCTGGTGGAGCAAATACTACTTGGGAGACGAAGCCAGTTCTAGGTAGATCAAAATGGAGCCAGACAGTACCTAAGACAGCTCTCCAGATCTGCTGATATCAAAATACCAGCAGAAGTAAAATTGTTCAAATGGGGCACAGCTCTTTAAACTCACTAAGATATTTTCCTCTGTCATTTCAAGGAGTGCAATCAGCAGGCCTCCGTTTCCAATGTGTTGCAGCAGGAGTTAGGGACCAATTTTTTTGGGGGTCTGAGCCATAGGAGTCTAAAAGCCCTCAGTGTCTGTTTTGAATGAAATGAAATAGTCTTAAATGTTTGACGAGATATGGAAGCCAAAGGATAGATTTTTATTTCCACTGAATGCCTGTGTATGAGTGTTCGATGTCTTCACAGTTGTAAAGAATGGACCAACAGATCCTCAAGCAAACGAAGAAAATAATTAGAATGAAAGAATGTCTAAATTCCCCTAGAATATTTTTATTTCAATGCTTCCAGGCATTTTCCAAAGGACCTAGGAATTATTGAAGAATTCCTCCTTCTAACAAGGCTGGATTCTCCCCTTAATGAGCTGTGCTCTTTGGAAAGAAACAACAACAACAAAAAAAGAAAGCAAAAGGGGATGTTTTAATGCTTTAGTGGACAATAGGAAACTAGGCCAGCATGAGATTGCTGGTCTGCTTTACACTGAACTCTGAAGTATTCTTGCTCCCCTGTGATGGCTGTGCATTACTGTAATGAATATTCCCTCTCTGTGCTGAGAGGCAATTCTTGTTCCTCAAGAGCTCCCTTTCACAGGAAAAGAAATTATTTTCCCAATTGCTATCTCTGTCATCTAGACAGTGAAACAAGATGTTTTAAGTAGCTGTTTTGAACCCATGACCCACTGCCCCTAACTTCCTCTAGCCCTGGGAAAGCCCTGTTAATCTTCTTTGCCAAATATTTGTGAGTAATTATTTATTCCACAGCTTGTTGCATTATATGGGCTGGAATCAATCCAGAAACAAAAATTCTACATGAGAAGAGGCTTCAGCACCTTAGTCCTACCTTTTGTCGTTGCTCAACATCGAAACTCAAAAGGTTGTAATTTACTACGATGAAGTACTTTGCGTATTTAATTTTGGAAATGCTAAGAATGCCTTTACATTAAATATATTATTTGGAAAAGTGCCCTATATCTTATTTTAATTAGGCCAAGACATCTTGGTTTGACTCCTTTATTGCTTAACTTTTAGGTAAAAACATAACACAACATAAATCATATGGGACTATCACATAAAAGGCATCTCTAATTTTCCACTGAAAACTGTAACCAATGACCAAATAATTTCTTTACTGTTTTTTTTATTTTATCTGATCAGTGTTTCCTCAAGGAAAAGAAAATCAACTGGGAAATCTCCAGCCAGTGTTAATGGAAACAATGTTTGTGCTGCTGTGTCCATCTCCTTAGAGGCCAGTAGTCTGGTTATTTGTCATCACGGATGTATGACGATGAATATGCCCTTATGTAAGACAACAATTCCAACTATTTCAAAATCAGCAAAGTTTATTTAGCACAGACACGAAATCCAAAGCTATCAGAAACTAATCAGAATAGAACTCTGCACAACATCTGGTGACTGTGATAAACATTGCTAGCCTGGCTTTTCTTCAAAACTGGCTACAAAGGTTTTGCTAAATGAAGAAGCCTCAAATAGCTCAGTACATGGGACACAGCTTCCTGGGCAGCCCATTGCACACTGTCCCTGCAGCCCTGTGAGCTGGGACATCCAGACACATCCAGACGGAGTGGGCAGCAAACCTCTGCCCAGCCTTGGGCAACTTTTCAGGGCTCCCTCCCTGATGCTGTGGGAGATGGGGAGCATATACTCTCTCCCTGTTTTATGATGAGATGTCAACGCTCTTCATTAGCTCCAAGCATAAATTGCAAGGTGGTAGATAACCAAACTGTGCCCTATCAGGGAAGCACAGAATCACAGAATGGCTAAGGCTGGAAGGGACCACAGTGGTTCCTTCCAGTTTCATCTGGTTCTACCTCCCTGCTAGAGAAGAACCACCTGATTTGGCTACCCTTGTACCAGGGAATATGTGCGTGGACCAAGAGCCCATTGCTGCTGACTTTTTGGTTTAAAATGAAATTTAATTTTGACCTGTAAAATGCTAAAATGCTGTTTCAATCAATGTAGATTGAGGGGTACTTAATAACATGGAAATAGTACATTTGCATCAGTTTCAACTTGAGAGCAAGAAATTGAAAGACCTGTCCCAACAACAAAGCTCAGTTTGAGGACAGTGTTGTATCTGCTGCTGAATCCCGCCCAAATGCCTGTTGTTAATCACCCCTGTGCAGTGTTAGTGTAGATATGGTGTAGTGACACTGTTCCCCACTGTAGTAATGACACTGTTCCCCAGCAGAGTGGTGACACCTTTCCTCACTGGAGCAGTACCTGTGCTGGCAGCACGAGCCCAGGGCTTGGCAGATCTCAGGGTGCTGTTTGCCGTCATGCTGGAAGTGCCGCCGAGGATTGAACTGAGGGAAAGCCAGGCAACCCTGCAGGTCTGAGTGCCCCACCAGCTCATCTGTGCCCCACCAGCTCATCCTGCAGCTCAAATCTCGTGCAGATGAGGTGTGAGGTTGCAAAGCACATTTCTACCCAGTGTCACAAGCATAGAGCACATTGGTAGCTGTCCTGTACCAGGCTCATATGGCTGTGGAGCAGACTGGTCCTGAGTTGGTGTCAAGTTTGCAAGGGCAAGTTACGCTTTCACGGATTTTTTTTTAAACTAACGTGTGTGGGTAAAATTACCTATCAGGTCAGAGCTCCACAGGCCTGTGCAGGTGATTGATCTGAGGTAAGGGGCTAGCAAAACAGGTTTAGTGTCTCAAACTTCAGGGCCAGTCACTGCTGCTTATTCCTAGGCAGACACAACCACAACTGCCTTCAGATCTCAGCACTTAAAATTATTTGGTGACATCTTTCCCATCTGACTACAAGGCATGAAGGGCAGTTATCTGTTTATATATATACATAAACACACACACTGTATAAATATATATTTGTATACGAAATCTCTTTATCTAGGGGGAGTCAGCCTTTTGCTTCCTAATATACCAGTGTACTAGTTTCCTTGACTGAAGGAAAAAAAAAAAAGATTTTGGGGGCAGCAGAAGTCTGGACCATGCCAGGTACTTAGAGCTATGACTGAAGGATGATGATAAGGGCAGGAATGCTTTTGTGTGCCAATGCCTTGGTCTTGTGCTGACAGCTTTATACTCAGGCCTGATGTCCCACTTGTTAGCCCACGACCACCTTATGGTGGGCAGGATTGCAAGATTGCCTCATGCTTACAAGTTGGAAACTCTCCTCCTGAATCAGACCATTGTACTGTGGCAGCAAGTGGTCCCACCACATCAGTCTCTAAAATATGTCTGTAGTGGATTGTATGTGCTTTTTGAGATTTAGTATGCTATTTTAGTATCTTTCTAAATTCCTCCCCTCTTTACCTTGCTCCCATATCCAGGGAACAGATTTCAGGGGTGACGTAAGTAAAATTCTTTCTAATTAAGGCCGAATGTCAGGCTTTCCATTGCAAGACTAGAAATAAATTACATGAAAGAACAATGTAAATAACAGCACTGCGGATGTACACTGGGTAGTTTTCTAGCACCCAAGCTCTGCTATGCACCCCAACATGAAGCCCTGGGACAGGAATGCAGCACCAGCTGAGTGTTTGCTTGACTTCCTGGGAGTAAAGCTGGGTGAGTGCTCTATGCCACATTTCTTCTGGCTATATCAGTATATGGGTCATGGACCACTGATACTCCTTATCTTTAAGTATCCACTTCCTCCTCTTCTCCTGGACTACGGCTTCACTGCAAAGTTTCCCTTCATTCCTTTCTCCACATTCACTGGACTAGTTTACTTTTAGGTAAAAATGCAAGAATCATAGACACAGGGACTGGGCTGCGTGGGTGATTAAGGACTTCAGTCCCTGGCTCATTTCTGTCAGCTTGTTGTTTAGTTACTGCTGCCCAATATGGATCATGTAAAGCTTGTGCCTGTTGGATTTACATACACAGCATATTAAAAAGTGTTGATAGCATAAAAAGACTTAGCTATGCATGTGTCCTGAGAACATTGTGATATACAGCCTTGTGTGCTATCAGCCACCTAGGGAGGACTCACAAGGCAACTGACAATGATGACATAATTGTTAGAAGCTTATTAGTAGTAAGAGCTTTGGTTTCACAGCTGGTCAAAAAAGATCTAAGTAAACGTTCTTCAATGTAAAAATTATACTCGGATATGTTTAGATGAAATATTGAGTGCAATTAGGTGAAATATATCTCTTTCAGTAAGACTGAATTTAGAAAAATGAAAATTAATAGCTTGGATTAATTTTTGACCTTATCAGAACAGAGTATTTTCATATTTCATTTTTTTATTTCTTGGGTTTGAACTAACATATTACAAATTTCAAATAAGTTACTTATAATTTCATGGAATTCAGGTCTTATCAAAGAAAGGCAACAATCTTGTTTGATATGCCTATGGGTCTGTTTGACAGGTAACACTATTGATACAATAGTTGACATCTTCAAGGCACCCTCAATGACAATTTGATTTAGAACACTTGAATTATAAAATTTATGGGGATCGTGATAAAGGGATTAAAAATCAACTTATTGATGTGTTTCAAAATGCAGTTATCACTGAGAAAATGTTAAAGTCCATGCATAGGGCTGATTCTTGTCACGTTCCTCATACACCTGTTCATCATCATACAGTGTTTTGCAATCCATAGACACACATATTATCTTGTCATGGAGTCGTCATCAAATTATGAATAACAACAAATGATCCAAGTGTTGGCATTCTGAGGAACACACTGGGAAGTTTAACTGCATATTTAGGTCATTTTTCTTGAAGGATGAATTATTGTTCTGGATTGAGGCTGGTATGACTCGATGCTTGCAGGAGGGTTTTCTTCTTTAATACATGGTTGTGTGAGTCTGCATCTAAAGCAACACAATGACTATGTAAACGCTTGAGTCACATGGCAGGACAAAGGACCTGCCAGGGAAGTTTTAACTTTGATGTGATCAAACCACTTCCTGGAGAATGGCTGTCAGCCACTTCAACAGGTACAGCCAAAGGGTCTTCTGTAGTTTGTAATAGCACAGTATGACCTGTAAATATAGTTTAATTTCCTTTTTTTTTTGTTGTTCTTGCCAAAACAAACAAACAAACAAAAACCAACGAAACAAAAAAAGAGAGAGAGAAAGAGGAAGAGCAAGAGAAATAAAAGGAAAAGGAGAAGGAGAAAGAGAAAGAGAAAGAAAGAGAAAGAGAAGGAGAAGGAGAAGGAGAAGGAGAAGGAGAAGGAGAAGGAGAAGGAGAAGGAGAAGGAGAAAGAGAAAAAGAGAAAGAGAAAGAGAAAGAGAAAGAGAAAGAGAAAGAGAAAGAGAAAGAGAAAGAGAAAGAGAAAGAAAGAAAAAGAAAAAGAAAGAAAGAGAAAGAGCTGAAATTATCTTAAGGTTTCACAGTGTGTTTTTTGGTGAATATAACATCAATTATAGTGCATGTTGTCTCTGACTTTTGCATGACCACATCCACACACACTCTCAGGGCATGGAATGAAGTTCCAGTGCCTGGCTCTTGTAAGAGCAGTAATTCAAGTCCCCGTCAGGTTCAGTCCTGTGATAAGAGAAATTGTAATGATCTACTTCTAACTGGGATGGAGTCATCACTGCAATTCTCAGTGACATTTCAGTTTAATGAACTCATTTGCACTTGTTGCTTTTACATCTCAAATTGCTCCTGCATACTTATGTATGGAAAATACATCATTCAAAAGAAGTGCTCCCTGTTCTCCAGAGAACTGTTCTTCTATAATTTCCCAAAGAATGGATAAGGAGTAGCAAACAGACAATCTCTTACTTTTTCCTTCTGTCGTGGTTCCTCATTAAAATGTAGGTAATCATGGGAAGACCAGACCTCCACAGTAACTGAGCCAAACACAGGAGCTTTGCACAACAGGCACACAGATGTATAGTTCAGCTGCAGTCTCAGCTTCTTTGTGCCTTGTGTTCGTGCATGACCCTCCTCTGCCTTTACATATGTAACTATGCTTTTAAGAGACAAGGACATGAATCTCTGCATTAAGCTTCTTTACCAAGTCACTGCTTCTAGGTAATGATTTGAAATTTGCCTTCATCAAGATGGCAACAGTAGCACCACTACTGATACTTGGGCCCCTGTCATTGCAGAGCTTGACTAGTTTCATAGCCAGATATTTTCTAGTGAAGTTTGTAGCCTAAAGCATTGTGTCTTCCAGCCATCTGGAAATTGAAAACAGTTGTTTGAGATGATAGAGTCATCAGCTAGAATAAAGTTGTTTCATTTCCATCCCAAGTCTGGGCGCTGCTGCTGAAGGCTTGACCAGAATGATCTCTGGTGTGTGCATGCTATTGACAGTGACAGAGAACAAGACAGCTCTCAAGATATTCTTTCTTTGTAATGAGCCCTTCAAATCACATGACTGGAGCCAACAAAATACTGTCTACACAAAGAACACAGTCTTGTTTCCTTTCTGTGAAAACCTCCTATCCAGTGATTGGCAAGAGGCAGCCAGAAGAATTAACGAGATTTAAACTGGCAGGCCTTGAAATATTCACCCCATCTTGGAGACCACAGCTCTCCCCTGGCTTACCCAAACCTGTCTATTTATGAAACAAAATTATAGATCTTATTTTCTCTTTCTTCCAACACAAAGTGTGTTAACTAGCAGCAGAAAATTCTATAGTCAATAGAGTCATGTATAACATCCATATATGTATATGGTGCATGTATTTATAGAGGTATCGTGAAATCTGTGTATTATTTTGAACTCCATCCCCAGCTGAAATTCAAGGCAGAAGTGATGTGCTTTCCTTCAAAAAAAAGTATAATCTTGAAACACTTCTAAGACTCCAAGGGAATCCTCAGAAGTATGGACATAGAGAGATTGACATTAGACTCCAGTGAGTGCATAGACCTAAGGTCAACAGTACCTCAAGAAAAGGTCAAGTGGGAAAAAATACACCACAAGAATTTCAAAAATAGCAGTTTGTGACTTACTCTTCAAGTCTCTGATGTTTTCTCACAGTAAATAATGAGACAACTCCCACACAGAACTTGCTACGAACGACTTTAAAGATGTAAACATACACAAAGCCTTTGCTTTATGACAGAAATGCTTCTGGTGGTAGGTCACATCAACATATATAATTTGCTATTTTAGTCAGCAGGTGGGGAGTTTTTGTTTGTTTGTTTGTTTGTTTGC